>JAODLM010000559.1:0-294017 GCA_036937905.1 Salvia rosmarinus
TTGATCCTAGAAACTTAAAATTCATGTTGATTATTTTCAACAACAAAATTGGAGAATAAGTACATGCTACAGTATTCCTTTCTCATATTTTATATTTCACATTTACAAAAGAATTGATCTATATTAGTTGAACCTGATGGCTTTATGCATTTCCCTTTACCAAATTGCAAGATTGTATTTGCTTAATATCTTTGTAATTATGATTACTGGTTGGTGGTAATATTCTCAGGACAAGGACGAGCCCCCTATGGAAGGTCGCTTGCCCGATGCCACCAAGGGTGAGTTTGACTGTTTGAGGATTTAAGCTATTTAAATTTTTGTTTGAGTAAACAAATATCTTTAGTTATCCAACATTGGAAGATTGCTTCCATTTAATGAGCTTATTTCTTTTTCATGCGATGCCGGCTATATCTGTTGCAGGATGTGACCACTTGAGGGATGTTTTTATCAAACAAATGGGCCTGACAGAGCAGGATATCGTAGCACTCTCTGGTGGCCACACTTTGGTTTGTATTTGCCAACAGTTTGGTTTTCAGACGATTTTGTATATCGAAACTAAATAAAAATTGTGTGTCATGTAGGGAAGATGCCACAAGGAACGTTCAGGATTTGAGGGAGCATGGACTGCTAACCCTCTCATATTCGATAACACTTACTTCAAGTATGACTTATATTATATAGATGCACAATCAGTTGGTGCTGCTTCTGTGTTTGTTTTGATTTGGATTTGAACAGGAGCTTCTAGCTGGCGAAAGAAGGCCTTTTGCAGTTGCCAACGGACAAGGCGCTTCTCTCTGATCCCGTCTTCCATCCCTACGTTGATAAGTATGCAGTGGTATGTGCATCGGCCTTGTATGCTGACGGTTCTATATTTCTGTGGTAACTTATGCTTTTGTTGTTTTGGTTTGAGTAGGACGAGGATGCTTTTTTCTCTGATTATGCAGTGGCTCACCAGAAACTATCTGAGTTGGGGTAAATTAATAACTCTGTTATGTATTTTGTGTTAGTCTTGGAAAGTAATGGTGTTCTGTCATTCACATCCAAACTTTGGATTTTTTTGTGCAGATTTGGCGATGCCTAAACTGCTGAATGGTGCGCAAGATGACAAGAATGAAGATGATGGGCTATATTTTTGTTTAGAAATATTAAAACTGTTTGGGAGAATTCGGCTGATGTGTCCGTTCCTTTTTGTTACTTGATAAACGTGTTGGGTATTGATAATGAAGACTCAATTGTTTAAATCTTTTTATTTTGATCAATTTATCGCAGAAATTTTAAAGAACTTGCGGTGGATTGAACTGAGGCCTTTAACCTCGTTAACCGCTCTACCACTGACCAACACACACACACTCAATTGTTTAAATCTTTTTTTTTTTTTGGTAATTTAATACATAAATTTTAAAGGTTGCGTCACGGTGGACTCGAACCCGAGACCTTTGGCTCGGACATTAACCACTCTACCACTAGGCCAACACACACACACACAAATTGTTTAAATCTTTTTTGGGTCAATTTAATGCAGAAATTTTAAAGGTCACACGTGGACTCGAACTCGAGACCTGGGCGCCGGCGTTAACCACTCTACCCCAAGCCAACACACACACACTCTACCACTAGGCCAAAATGCCAAAATTGTTTAAATCTTTTTTGGTCAATTAATCTGAAATTTTAAAGGCACGTCACGGTGGACTCGACTCGAGACCTTTGGCGCCAGGCGTTAACCACTCTACCACTAGCCAACACACACACACACAAAAATTGTTTAAATCTTGTTATTTACTAATGTCGTTCATATACTTGATCGTTATAAGCAAAATGCCCATAATCACCTTATGCAGTGCGGTAAATCTGTCTAACAAAAATTAAACATAGGGTTATCATGTCTCTGTCTTGATCCATTATTATGTGAAGATGACCTATCTTACTTTATAAGGAGTCATATTTTCCCAACATATGCATTACTTTTGGAATATAATAAACCTTTCTACCACCTAACCAACAACAGACATTTTAAATTAATTAATCACTGATCAGCTAGAATCGATTCTCATATAGCAAAAACATTTAATTGTTTCACCAAGATAAGTTGTAACTGCATTTGGGCCTTGATAAGTGGGTGGCCGTCGGATGCTAGTAAATAAAGAACATAATAAGAGGAAAACCATTCCAAAGCGTAAATAACAGTAACAAATAGTGTTAATTGTTAATTAATGCATGAACATCTATCAATTTTATAATTTTAACGCGATATCTCTGAAATGTTATAATAATATCATTACCTTTCAATTTATTGTATAATTAGAACTTTCAATTATTTTATTTTTTTTATTACAAAAAATTTGACATATTGTGCGCAATGTTAACTGAATTAAAATACCAAGGTCATGCAACTACATTTTGGCGATGCAAACTTCGATAAGCCATGTCACAATTAACTATATTTAGTAACCATAACATTTTGAAAATATTAATTTTGTAACAAATTGAAAAATGATGACATTGTTACATTATCCCAAAATAGTGTTAAAATTGCAAAACGAGTGAATATTTTTGCATTAATTGATAATTAACTAGGATAGCCTCAAGGATACATTGACTCGTAAAATTTGAGCGGAAGTGGGTAAACAGCATCGGATCAGGTGGCTAGACTCGGTCATGTGATTTTGAGAGTTTAAGTTGCATTATTGTAACAGTTTAGACATAATACTGTTTTGCTAATGTGGTTGACAAGTGATCAGTCTTCGTAATAATTTTTTTTTTTTTGTATCATGGGAGGCCCGCAATTTATCTTAGGTGCGCGTTAGGTAAACACGGTCACAATGCGATAGCGCAAACTACCACACAGACGGATAAACCACACTTGGAAAACAAGGTGTGCGCCAAACCCATAGAGGCGTTTGATGGGGTTCGAGCATGCGTGATCTCTGACCACATAATCCACCTTAATTTAATTTTGTCGCAGTGATCAGTCTTCGTAATAATTCTTGATAGACATTGACGTGTGTGTGAGAGAGAGAGAGAGAGGTTGACTATATCTTGGTCCTTCTTGAACTAGTGATCCCATGTTTGTTTGGTCCAAGCTGATTTTCAATTCAAAACGTTGGAGTAGGAGCCGCGTCGACGAAGTCACACAATTAGTCGCAGCTAAACATCCCAAGACTCATATGTCAGATACAGGCATGAGCTATTTTAAATTAAATTCATGAATTAAGGTTTACTTAATAAGATAAGCACACCGATTTATTCTAAATTTGGTCCTAGGCAGAGACGATCGTACGAATCCGCATCCATCTTTTTAAATTTAAGAAGAAGATATATATCCTTTTGTATTTTATCTTTTAATAATTGACTCCTTATTTTTTATTTATTTTTTAAAACTTTTTTTATCTACATCAAGATTTAGCCCTTGTGTTTGTAGTCATTGATATCTGTGTTTGTTCAATAATGTCGGAGAAATGTGATTCCTGGAATCAAGAGAGTCGATTTGACAGTTAAAATTACTATTTATTTTATGATTTGAAGAGGAATTTGGACTATAGATCACAGATAATTTATAAAAAGGTTGCTGGGAGGACTATTTGTTAAAGTTAAATTAATATTCTTTTTTATTAATATGTATATATCTAGATTGAACAATACAACTCATATGTGGTCAAGTACAAAATCAAATAAATTAACTAAACTCACCGGATACCATGAGACCAGTATTCGGTATTAGAAGAGTATTTTATTTTAATAAATAAAATATCGGGGCAGTATATCCAAAGGAAATGATGAGTCCTTAGGGTCAACCTTGACATGCTAAATTGCACGAATTTCCAGTTGATAATATAAATAAACCACATATTGACACACTCAGTCTTACCGTTCACTGTTGTGTTGAACAGGCAATAGCCCCACCCAAATTAAATAATACTAATCCATACTTGGATTTATAATATGTTTCAGCTTACCTGATTACATTACAATTCACAATGCACAAGTAGGTGTGTTTAGGGTTAATAAACGGTTCGAGTTTGGTTAATCGAATTGGAATTTTCGTAAATCTTAAAATTGAAATCGAATCGTTTATTAAATTCGATTAACGAAAATCTCATCGGTTATTACGATTCAATTTTTGATTAACCGAAATATCAAAAAATAACCTATAACTTTTTTATTTTAATTACGCAACTATATTAAATAGTTTAAATATTATATAGTTACTATTAAACTAAATTATGATAAAGTAATTATTGTTTTATTTTTAAGTTTATATGGTTGACTTCAAATAGTTTATTTAATTACTTATACATATTAATTAATTAATTACTCAATCAATCATGCACATAATTTAAAGTTTTGATATCCTATGACTACGATTAGTTACAAATTTTCTAGCCACTAAAATGAAAAAGCCACATGCTCATTATACAAACACATATTATTTTATTTTTGATATATCTATTGAATTTTACCTACATATAAAGACTCGATTTTATTTATTAATCTTTTATGGCGAGAACATAATTGTAAAAAAATAAAAAATAGATTTTCGATTATTAAACGTTCGATTACGGTTAATGGAAAATCGAAAAAATAAAAATATTTTACCGCAAATCAAACACAAATCGAATATATAATGTTCGATTAACCGAATAGAGTGCGGTTTCGATTTGGTTCGGTATTAACCGATAACCGAAAACCATTTTCCCAACTCTAGGTGTGTTTGTGCGTAACCATAGTTATTTTTTTTAAATGAACATCTTTTTTTTTTATCAAGAATATTGAAGTGTTCAAAAAAATGTGTTCTAGTCACAAAAAAAAGGAAGGAACGGAAAAGATGGCAGAGAGAGATTTAGGGGGTGTTTGGCTAAGCTTATTTTATAGAAACATAAAGCTCAACGAACATAAGATGTTTCAAGAGTTTATAAGAGGTAATGTCTCAGTGATTATAAGTTGTTAAAGTGTTTGGATAATTGATCTTATAAGCTAGAGAAAGAATCGTGAGTTAGAGATAAAATTGACGAGATGTGAAATTAATAGTGTATGTAGGAAATAACTAACTATAATAAGGTTATTTTGGTAAATTCATGATTGCTTATAAGTTTATGAAAAAATAAGTTAGGGTTGACCAACTTATTTTTAGGGGAACTTATAAAACATTTGTTGGAAATTATTTTCACGAACATATAAGTTGTTTAGGAGCTTATTTTGTCAAACACTTTCTGACAATTTATAAGCTCCTAAACATTTTATAAACTGTTTTAAATAAACTTATAAGCTCAGTAACACCCTCGTAGTCTCATGAGCCTTGAGTTTGAATCATATGACATATTGGAAATTCAAGTCTGGATGGTGCTATAGATATATATAGCAATCAAGATATTACAATTTTTATTCGTTTTATTTCAAAATTGAATAGTCTCCATTACGAGATATATATAACGATATGTTATATCCAAATTATTCATTTAGAAATTAACATTTTGTAATTGAGCACTCTTTTAAGTTCATACACACTTTCAAGATTTGCCCCGTTATGGTAGAAAGAAACACGTTTTGACCCTTGCAATTTAGAAATTACTATATCATAGAACAATTCGATGGTTAAGGTGGATTCGCGTGGTTGGGGATCACGGTTTCGACCCCACCAAATGCCTCTATGGATTTGAGCATCACTTTTGATTTTCCAAGTGTGGTTTCACATCGCATGTGGTTTGCGGTGCTATTGTACGTGAGCGTGGGTTTATCAGGTCTTGTGGCAAGATAAGCGGCTACGGGTTTCAATGATACTAAAAAAAAGAAATTACTAGTACGGAATGACATGCCCACTCTACCAAATAGTCAAATACCCATAGGCCGATCATTGTCAAAATTGGAGAACAAAATATTTAACATTAAAATAGAAACCAAAACCAATATCTTAGATATCATTTTCTTGTAAATTATCACCTGGATTACATTTTTAACAAGTTAAAATTTTAAGATGAATTCAAAATCTATATTGAATAATCTTTTAACTTTAAGAGATGTAAGTACAGATCCGATCCTTTACATTAATTATAAGAAATGATCACTCGGGAAAATCATCTATTCTTCTTCGAAATCTCATCTTTCAAAAATAAAATAAAAAATCCTTCAGTCCAATACATAAGAAAAATTAATATAAATTTATTCCAGACAAATTCTTCATTTTTTATTATATACAGTATACGAAATTGAATCATAATGAAACAAATATGTGGCTCCCATGACTCAGAACATTAATAAACACTAGATTTGGTTCCACTCCAATTCCTTCCATGATTTTCCTATGATATTTCCAACTTCTGGAAAACGTGCAAACTCACTTTTGAACCACATTTTAAATTCCTACTCATATAATATACTCTCATCAAATTCCAAAAATCACCGGCAATATAATACTCCATCCGTCTTAATATTAAGCATGCGTTTTCTTTTTTGGATTGTAATAATTAAGTTGACCCATCTAAAAAGTGTTTCGAATTTTGTGTCACCCACTATTTTATATAGAAAACATAATTCTCCTTAATCTACGTATAAAAAAAGAAACGTACTATGAATATTACGACGGAGAGAGTATAACACAACAATAAAAAAAAACAAAAAAAAAACCACACAGTTCCGCGAGCTGCAATAATGGACACGAATCGTTGACAAAACGCCAAACCAAATCGCAACCCTTAGATCCCAAAGAAAGACCAAATCACAGCCGTCCGATCACAGGCGGCCCAACTTTGGCATCTCTCACCACACCATAAGTCCAACACGGTTTCTTGCCCCCTACCTCTCTCCTTCTCAGCAACTTTCATGGCTGTGTGAGAAAATATTCGTGAATATATACATATATTCAACCTCATGCATACAATCCATCTCCAGTTATACGTGTCCTCATCTTCCAAAATTCTCGTATTTTTAATTTGATCTTACAGCCACAGTAAGAAGAATATATATACATATAGATATAGATATGGCTGACATGGGAGGTGCCGGCGGCCAGTACCCCGATTTTCCGGTGGTGGCGACGCACGGCGGGAAGTTCATCCAGTACAACATCTTCGGCAACACGTTCGAGGTCACCACCAAGTACCGCCCCCCGATCATGCCGATTGGCCGCGGAGCTTACGGCATAGTCTGGTAAGAATTACCAAACAATTAAAAAACACAGACGTGTGTGAGTGATGAATTGATGAGTTGTTTTTGTTTGAAATTAGCTCGGTGATGAACTCGGAGAGCAATGAGATGGTGGCGGTGAAGAAGATAGCGAATGCATTCGACAACTACATGGATGCCAAGAGGACTCTCAGAGAAATCAAGCTGCTTCGCCACTTGGATCACGAAAATGTTTGTTATCTTCATTTAGAGATGCACTCACATACATAACGGGCTTTTCTACAACTATAGTAAAAACACGCATATACATAAAGGGCCGGGCTTTCTTTTTTCTGGTTTAGTTGTGGCTCAGAATCCTCAAATATTGAATCAAAACTGTATATTTATTCAAGTGAAATAAACTTAATTTGTATTGTTTGTGCATTTTGCTAAATTGAACATGCGTATGATCACAGCTTATTGCTGTACTAAAAATTTCATCCTATTTTGTGGAGAATTTAGGGGATTTTCATTTTCTTCTGTTTTCTGGTTTAGTTGTGGTTCATAATCATCAAATAGCCATCCCAATATTGAATCAAAACAGCAATATGCTAAATTGAGCATGTGTATATGATGACAGGTTATTGCTATAACAGACGTGATTCCTCCCCCTCTAAGGAGGGAATTCACCGATGTTTATATGGCAACAGAGCTCATGGACACCGATCTTCACCAAATAATCCGGTCTAATCAAGGATTATCTGAGGAGCATTGTCAGGTAACAAATCATATTTTCAGCATGGAAAAATGATGAGCATAAGCTAAAATCTTGGTGTTTTGTTATTTGCAGTACTTTTTGTATCAGCTTCTAAGAGGTCTGAAATACATACATTCTGCTGGTGTGATACATAGAGATTTGAAGCCTAGCAATCTGCTCTTGAATGCAAACTGCGACCTGAAGATATGTGACTTTGGGCTGGCACGAACGAGCTCAGAGAACGACTTCATGACGGAGTATGTTGTGACGAGATGGTACAGGGCGCCTGAGCTGCTGCTCAATTCGTCTGAGTACACTGCTGCCATTGATGTTTGGTCGGTTGGTTGCATTTTCATGGAGCTCATGAACAAGAAGCCGTTGTTCGCTGGGAATGATCACGTGCATCAAATGCATCTGTTGATTGAGGTACATACATTACCAATCTTGAAAAATCATTTCCATTTCTTGATGCATGCTTCAAAAGGGCCTACTTTCAATTGTTTGAGTAGCTCTTAGAACTAATTTTCTTTGTTTTGAAGCTAATTGTTTTTGTGGGATTTCTGCATCGATTTCATATTTCATCTTTACGCATCAAGAAAATGATGAAACTTTCACTTCTTGATCCATGCTGCAAAAGGGGCTAGCTTAGTTTCCTAGATTTTATATCCTAAATTGTTTGATTTTGCCTGTTAGAGCTAAATTTCGCTGTTTTCAAGTGTTATTTGTGTGTGTGTGTGTGTGTGTGTGTGGCGGGGGGCAAAGATTTCATAAATTGCATCATTACCAATAAAAAAATGTGGAAAAACTCAATTCTTGATCCATGCTTCAAAAGTGCTAGCTTAGTTTCCTAGATTTTGCGATCCTAAATTGTTTGATTTACCTATAGAACTAAATTTCTCTGTTTTAAAGCTTCTTTTTTTTTTAATGTGGGATTCCTGCTAAGATTTCATATTGCAACATTATCAATCAAGAAAGTGAAGTTTCTTTTATTTATTATCGAAACTGCAAAAAGGGCTAGCTTGGTTTCCTAGATTTTCAATCCTAATTTGTTTGATTTGCCTAATAGAACTAAATTTCTCTATTTTGAAGCTAATATTTTGTGTGGGATCGCTGCATATATCATTGCTCACCATTACTCCCACTGCTTCATTATCACTAAACGTTCCTCGTTGAATGATCTGTTTTGCAGCTTCTAGGCACACCTACTGATTCCGACCTCAATTTCACTAGAAACGACGATGCAAGAAGGTACATCCGACAGCTTCCCCGCCACTCCCGTCAGAACTTAGCCAAGGTTTTCCCCCATGTCAATCCTCTGGCTATCGATCTCGTTGACAAGATGCTGACGATAAATCCAACAAAGAGAATCACAGGTAATAATCTCTCTCGTTTGCTTTCACATAGGTCCTTGTTTCAGTGAATGAAGAAACTAAATTTTTTATCATATCTTATATCAGTGGAAGCAGCCTTGGAGCATCCTTACCTTGCAAAGCTACATGATGTAGCCGATGAGCCGGTTTGCTTACAGCCATTCGCCTTCGATTTGGAGCATCAAATGCTGACAGAGGAGCAGATGAAGGACATGATCTACAAGGAGGCTTTGGAACTGAATCCGACCTACGCGTGATGCAACCTCTGGAGTGATCATTAGTTATGTTTCGACTCAGCATAAGACATTAAATAACTAGGCTTCGATTTCTACTTCACCCGATCCATTTTTTTGCTTGTGCAAGGTCATGAACCTGCCAAGTTACATGTTTTCTTCAGACTGTATTCTGTATTGAGGGCTTTAGATTTTTTTTTATTTTTTTTGCCTTTTTCTTTGAAACATTAAGATTATTTGATGTACTGTCTGCATGTTTCAGACATGTAACTACTATTTGTGAGAGTTGTTAACATCAATCAACCAATGTTCTTTCAATATACTGCAATCTTGTCTTAACTATATGAATTTTTTCTGAATTTTACGAAGGTGATTTAGCTCTGATGTTCTTCTTCAAGAACGTACATCGTACATGACATCTTGCACTGTTTCTCAGCCACATCTTTTTATTGCAGCAATGCCATCATTGATCTTGTGAGAAGTGTGAAACCATGGCTGCCTGATAATATATTAGATAATTTCTGTGAGAATATATCATATCATAGGTACTTATATCTGAAAAAATATTATTTTTGTTTTAGTAAATGAAAAGTATCGATACTTATATCGAATAACATAGTAATTAATAACATTGAAAAATATTAATTTTATATTATAAAATATTAGGTCTCTTACCATCCGAAAAAGTCACGAGGAATGGAAATGTGAGTGTTGGAAGTAAAAAAAAGTGGTCTGACCAAAAATAGAATGCTCCTTCTTCTTTCTTAATTTCGAAACTTGGTAAAAACGCCGTGAAGATCCATGAAAACTAATTTCGAAACTAATCATTACCGTTAGGACTGAATACATAGTGGAAGAACAGAAATTCAACAACATTATTGATCCATTTATATTTAACTGCAATGTTAAAACAAATTAAGCATTCAACCGTAATGTGTATAACTGTAGTTATAATTTATGGATTTAATAATTAATTGGAACAACAGTTGAGAAGTTTGCGCATCAATTAAGACCTTTAAATCAACCGAAATTACAAAATTGCCATTGAAATATTTTGAATGAGCTCTATATGATTAAGCATCCAAATTACAAAAGTCAATTTCAATCCAACTTCGTTAGATATCAAATTTCGAACAATTGGAACGTTAGTTATTGCAGATATTTGGCAAAACATGCAAAATAGTTATTCTGACAGTCTTTTGTCTACTCAAAAATTAAATGTAATAATGATTAAAATACAAACAAGGCAAAAAGTATCATGCAAATTAAATGAGTTCCTTAAAAAATATTATATGACAATGCATCCTTACCTTTCTCTCCCTCCTTTTTTTTTGGAAAGGTTTTTATTCACGAATCAACAATAAAAAGAACAACAAATACATCACCCTTTTCAAGTTTCAACACTGAAAAAAAAAACTTTTTCCATTTTCAGTGATAATCTATTCAGTGATCTTTCATGGAGAGCGAAGCACCTCTGAACCGTGCTCGCGGCGGATGGATCACCTTTCCTTTCATCATAGGTTTTTTCCTTCTTTTTTTGTCTGTTTCAGACAAACCCTTTAGAATATTGCATGTTTTCTTTTTGGCTAATATTTTTTTTTCTTGATTTTGTGGGCAAACCAGCAACAATGGCTGGCTTGTCACTCTCATCAGGACTGACCATGAACCTTATTACATTCTTGAAAGATGAGTTCCACTTTGAAGACACAGATGCTGCTAAGATCACCAACAATGTCAACGGAAGCATCACTTTCATTCCTATAATTGCAGCAATCATCGCAGATTCATTTGTGGGCTGCTTCTCCGTCATCTGCTTTTCCTCTCTCATCTCTTTGCTGGTAACGTTGCTCTCGCATTCTTATTCATTCTAATGCTCCAAACTTTCATTTGTGACACAGATACAATTTATCAGTTATGATGAAAATCTATACCTATTATAAAAGAACTTTGTTTTACAAAAAATTGATTTGCCTATTATATTCCTCTTATGTACTTAATTTAAGGACAATAATGTAATTAGATATATTATACTTATAATAAATCTAAACATCTGTTATGATTTATATTTTATATTCTAATAATTATCTAAGTAGTAGTATCCATTAGATTTTTTCATCCACATAAATTACTATTTTGTTGTTTTGTAAATTTTATTTAAAATTATAATTCAAACTATTTATTTAGGAATTCATTATAAATTTAATTTAAGAATTCTTGGCAAAAGTATTTATACATAAAACCTAGTTTCATATCTGTTTTATTGTCCTGTTGGACGTTTTCCCTAATGATGATAAAAGTTGGTGACTCTTAATTAATTAAAATGTATTTTAATTCTATTTATTTATATAGATGAGTTCTTTTCAATGCGTCTTTTACGATTATGTTTTTAAGAAATTATCCAACAATTAATTCAGAAAATATATGAAAATGGTAAATATTATTATAAAAATGAAAAGTGAATTTCACCCATCAAAATTATTTATCAAAGTAACTCCGATCCTGCACGTCATATTTTGGTAGTGAAAGAAAAGTAAAGAAAGATTTTGAAGTAGAATTAAAGTAGTGATGCAGGGGGTAGTGGTGCTGCTACTAAGTGCAGCAATCAGCCATTTGAGGCCTCCTAGCTGTGAAAAGGGTTCGAGTTTGTGCAAACACCCATCGCCTGTTGAATGTGCAGTTGTCTATGTTGCTTTGGCTCTGCTCTCTCTGGGAAACGGAGGCACGCGTTTCAGTCTTGCAGCGATGGGAGCAGATCAGCTAGACAGCACAAGTCATCAAGGGATATTCTTCAATTGGTACATTTTCACACTGTACGTCGCAAATTTTATAAGCGCGACGCTCTTAGTTTATGTGGAGGAAAACGTGAGTTGGGTGTGGGGTTTCGCCATCTTCGCCATCGCAAATGTGGTTGGTTTGGTAGTTTTTCTATGTGGCACCACATTCTATCGCTTTCTCACGCCTAAAGGTAGCCCCTTCAAGGGCTTGGCCTGCGTCCTCGTTGCAGCCGCCAACAAGAGGAACATGCCTCTCTCACAAGAAAGTGGAGATTATCATCGTGATAGAGATGGTTCACAGATTGTGGCTGAGGCTCCCACACCATTTTTCAAGTTAGTTCATATCTTGATAGTTCATGTAATATTGTAATGTAATCTTATTGTGTAACAAAGTTCATGGTGAAATTGTAGGTTCTTGAACCGGGCGGCAATGAAGAGTCTAGAAGAGTCTAGAACAGAAGGTTCCATGATAAGTCCATGGAGATTATGCACAGTGCAGCAAGTTGAGGATCTGAAGAGGCTAATCAAGATTGTGCCAATATGGCTGAGTGGTATGATCTTGTCTATTCCAATTGCAGTGCAGATGAGTTTCATGATCATACAGGGAAGACCATGGACAATCACCTATACTCCAATTTCAGCATTCCAGCTGCTTCAATCCAAGTATGTGCCCTAATCTCAACTTGTGTTACGATATCGTTACTAGACCGCCTCGTCTTCCCGCTCTGGGTAAAACTCGCTCCTGCTAGGCCTCCCACGCCCCTGCAGCGTGTTGGGATAGGCCATGTCTTCACCATACTCAGCATGCTTGTTGCGGCGCTTGTGGAGTCCAAGAGACTGAGCTTGGCAAGATCGCATAATCTCCGAGACCAAGTCGATGCGGTCGTCCCCATGTCGTTGTTGTGGCTGGCGCCACAACTAACCATTCTCGGGGTGTCGGAAGGGTTCCATTTTACCGGACAAGTTGCGTTCTGTTACCAAGAATTTCCAATGTCGTTCAAGAACACAGCAACCGCCGTCGTTGCTTTGACCATTGCGGGGGCCTTCTATTCGAGCAACCTCGTCATTGATCTTGTCCGGAAGGCCACGGAGTGGTTGCCCAACAACATAAACAAAGGGAGACTAGACAACGTATATTGGTTGTGTAGTATCATGGGAATATTGAATTTAGTGTTCTATGTTGTATGTGCATCTTTCTACAACTACCATAAATCTTGAAAATGTTGAGGTTGATCTAGTCATGTTGCAGGTATTAATAAAGCAAAATATGTATTGGGTTTATTGCATCATAGGAGCATTGGATTGGTTTACTGTCATGTCACCTAATTTCATTATCACTTTTCTTCTTCTTTTTTGTTGTTGTTGCATCGCACGGGGATACATTTTCGTAGTAAAATTAAGGCAATTACATTTCATAAATCGTATGAACACAAGTTGTTATGTTGTACGGAATATCTAACCTATCTTTATCTTCAGCGCACAGCTACTCGCATTAGTGCAGTGTCATTTTTAAGAATTCGGTTAATTTAGGGTAGTGAAGCTGAAAGTTTCCAGAAAGCATTCGCCCTGACAATCTCACTAATTTGAATTACTAACGCCTATAAAAGTCAGAGCACGAGTATTTACTCTCGCGTACAAATTCACGGAACTATCATTTTTCAGCAAACTAGCAAAACAAGAAAATTGAGCTTTCAAAGATTATAGTTATCAAACAAGCATTGCAATTTGCAAGTGGGCCAGGCTATATAATTAATACAAATAATTGAGTCTTCTGGCCTCAAATAGTAAAATTAGGCAGACAGCAAAAAACCAACTGATTTTTCCCAATTATTGCCATTACTGTAATACTGTTGAGTAATGAAATCTTCAATTACATAAGGAATTAATGTATGGCATAACATAGCACACACATAGTTGAGCAGTGATTCTTGACTATGAAAATTAGATGTGGCTAGCAAAAGGACCGAATAATGTGTGGCTCCAAAAACGAGCGAAATACAGATAATTTACGCTCAGAGAGGTCCGTCTTTACAACACCCGAGTTCACGTCCTCTTCACACTAGGAGACCATTTACACGCAAACCTTACAGAGAGACTCTGAACATTGAATCTAAAGTCTTGAGCCAAGGTTTAGAATTGCAATTCCAATATTATCTGTATGTATGGTGTTAAAAACAAGAGCAGCGATCCTTTGTCAATTCATACACGTCCAACTCTATGCGCTGTTGGAACACAAAAGATTTCATCATCCCGCTGCTACTTCCTGGCAAGTCGAAAATTGCTAAATTGATGTGGACGTGGGAGGTACTAATCTTCGTCATCATTCAACGCAGCAAAAGAAAAGGGTTTAAATTTGTAGCCGTCGCCACTGTAGAACTTATTTTGAAATTCCACCCAATGAAGGCGCAGGGCGTGGAGGAAAGCACTGAGCGTCTCCATCATGAGTAGTATGAATGCTGTGGCGAAAGCAAAAACTGCCAGACCCACCAAACGTATGACGAGACTGTCATACCTGCATTCAGTAATATTTGGCCAGAAAAGAAATTTGTTGTTAGCATGGTATAGAACCTTTTCTTGTCAATTCTTGTCAAATAACTTTACGTGGTTTGTTAGCAGGCATATTTGACCTGATAGAATATAAACCTCAGAAATGCGAAATCGACATACATATTCACCACAACAGCTCAAGTAAAATGCAAAATGGCTTTGAGAAAGCCAAAACAATATTGCAAGGAGGCTTCATTAACTATGCCCTTAGTATGGAGGAGTCAGAGGGCCTTGAAACTAGAGATGTCAATGGGTGGGTTTTACCCGAACCAGAACCAATAAATAAGTAATGGTTCTGGTTCTAGAACCGACCCATTAGATACTGGATCCAGATCGGACCAGGACCATCAACTATGGGTCTTAAGCGGTCCGGTCTAAGTGGGTCTGGAACCAGAATCGGACCAGAACCAAAACTGGAACCGAAATCGTTGCTTTATAATTTAATGGGCCATGACTGATTTCAGATCGGTATGGATAGAACTGGCTTATTGACAAGCCTACTTAAACTTAGGCTTGTCAATAGATGGATTTTACTCGGACCAGAACCAATAAATAAGCATTAGTTCTGGTTCTGGAATCGGAACCAGATCTGGACCGGACCATCAAACTATGGATCTAAACGGTCCGGGTCTAAAGTGAGTCTGGAACCGGAACTAGAACCAGAACTACTACATTAAAATTTAATGGGTTTGAATGGTTCCGGTCGGTCCGGATAAAACCCATCCATTAACATCCCTAATTGAAACTATACATATTAAACCACAAAAGACTAACAGTACAAGGCTTTGGGCCTGTTGCTAAGAAAACTTACCCCATGCAAGAAGGAGAACTTTTCATAGAAAACAGTTGATAGTTCTGAGTGGGCCAAACTGTAAAATACAAGGAAAGCAATTACAAGATTGATGGCCAAGATGGAACTTAACTACGACGAAATTGATCCTACCTCAAAGCCCACAGCCGAGATACGAGGCAGTATTTGAAACTGCCCCAAGTACAAATTCAATGGTATGTATCATTTGATGCACAAATACCTCAGAAAAATCGAACTCCTCATGGTCTGGTTGGCTTGCAGAATCAAATTCCTCGTTATTATAGATGTCAGAGGTTTCAAGAATCTGATATTTCCGGCCTTGAAATCTCTTAGATATGCACACAAGAGGGCAAAGTCAATAATTGTTTCAATGCCTTCAGGACATAAAACTGCACTCGCTCTATACTCATTTTAGGAACAGAAATTAAAAGAACAAACATGATACGGCAGAAAGCTATCATCATGAAAGAAATTGAAGTGAATTTGGAAGGGCAAAAGAAATATAACTGTACAAGTGCCAACTATCAAGTAGAGTTTCCATGACCACCCAGGACAACGGAGCTAAAGAAAGATTTACAGAGCTAAAAAAATTGAGAGTACCTCTGAGTGGAGTCTCTTCAAAATAAAAGGTTTGGGAAAGAGCATCCATGGGACAGCAATAACAGCCAAAAGCAACAATGTAATCTACATATAATATAAATTAGTGAATGCCATCATATGTATATATACTACATGATGTCACAAGCACCACCATATTTATAACAAACATACCTGAAAAATGCTCTGACCCCAAAATAGCTGATTTTCACCCAAATCTTCAAAAGGACTTAAGAACATGTAAATCATCACATGATAAAGATCTGCTTTAGAACCAGTGCACCATTTCGTAATGATGAGAAGAGAAAGATACCCAAAAAGACTGTTAAGGAAGATCATTTGAGGCACAAACTGATACCTAGAAAGAAAGGGGAATAAGTTTTTGTGCGTGAAAGACTAATAAATTAAAAGAAGAGCAGTTGAGACAACATACTTAATATCGAGTGAGTTGCGAAAGTAGCGTGCATTAAAATAACTTAGGATGATTCCTAAATTCATTTGTGCAATGCCGAACAAAATAGACATTTTCATTTTCAAAGAATTCAAGAAAGGCAGCTCAGAGCGACTTCCACGCCAACTTGGATCCACGCCAAATGGATATGCATCCTGATATTTGACTAAACCAACAGAACGAGAATCACTGTCAAGGCAGGACAGAAAGAAATAGTGTTAGCTATATATTAACAAAGTAAAAATGACAGACCAGAGTACTAAAAATATCAGAAAAAGTAAAGAAATAAAAGTTATAGAGGACAGTGAAATAGAACAGTAAGAAAACCAGATTGGTAGGCATTACGTTATATAGCATAGAGCTAAGGAGAAACCATGTAAGAATAGAGTTTACCATACTTAATTTAGATTATAGACAAGATTTATGGTTAATAGGCTTCATTTTATTTTAACCTGTCCAGTGAAAAGGACCAAATGATGTCTCATCAATACAAAGTAAGATGAGCTTGTATGTGTGCCCGTCATCTAACTTGGAGTTGAAGATTGTATAGAAAGATTATAATCCTGTTGATCTCAGGAACAAAATAATGCACTGTATTTAATTGAAAACATATGTGCGAGTGAGATTTATTTATTTCGAGTACTTATTATGAACTCCACATTTTAGATGGTACAGAAACCATTCACTAACTGCAGAGGATGGGGGAAGGTAGATACAGAATAGAACAACTTTAAAGCCAGTGTCCCATTATTCCTCACTAAGCCTGATTAATAGTACTCAGGCACTGATTCTTACCTGCAAGTAGCATCCCGGCATCTATAGGCAGAGCTTCCAAATATGTGAAAAGGAATGGAAAAGAATTCGTTGTATATCAAGCCACAATAAATTGAAAAGAGAGACATCAGGAGGAGTACATATCGACCACCAAATAGCATCTCCATGAAGCTGCCAAGTTTCTGAAGGAAATAAACATTTAAACTATAAAAAACTAAAAAAAGCAAATCGGTTGATGGAACAGACATTTTATTATGAGAATTGAGAAATAAGAATTTCGCAAAACATAGAAAGCAACCATATCATGTTGAGGCTAATCACTGCCAACTCCCTCAAGTAAAAAGATATCAAATTGTGGACATGTGCAAGAATAGAAACCAATGTAAAATAGTTTGATTATATAATACATGAACTTTGGAATCAACAATAGTTTCTGCTTAGCACATCAAGGAAACCTGAAGTAAAAGTAGATGCAAACAGTAGCAAAAGATTCAATAGCTATTCGTAAAGTCAATAAATGTAGCAAAATTGTGTCTGCATATATATAGTTGGAACAACCATGTTACTAAAACTCAAAAATAGATGGCATACCTGTGAACCAAGTTTTTTCACGGACTATTAGGATTAATGCCCTAATAGCAAGCATATACCATGACCCCAGTCCCCGAACATCACAGCAAAAGAAATGGAAACGTAACAGTTGTATAAACTGCAGGGTTCACCTCCTGGTATTTAGCAACACTGCCGAACAATTGAATCAGAAACACAGAGAAATTAAATGTAAACATTGCTATTGGTAAGTTCAGTTATTCAACAAAATAAAACTAGACAGAAATAAAATGAAATAAATAAATAAATAAATAAGAGGCTAATGTTATCTTAAAGAGATGCAGCTCAAACATACTCGCTTACCCATATGCATCAACAATTTCTTGATATGCATTTGTGAAATTGTTGGTCTTGAAATCGTTGGAGGAGACTCAACTGAGTCCTTCACGTGAAAGATTATACCCGCTTGAATTACTATCACATGTTGCGTTGCAGAGCTTCCTGTATCTGCAATATGTCAGATCTCATCCTTTCAATAGATGTTATACTAGATGTAGTGTTCCTGTTATTTCCACAAACAGACGAAAGAGCTTATACAGTAAAAGTACCTTAGTTTTAGCAAAGATAGGACACCAACCCTCACCAACCAAACACTTCTTTGTGACATCAAAATTCAGCATATTTAAAGTGTCATAAACAGCCTTTTCCCTTTTCACCTAGAGAGAGGTGTCAGGAAATTAAATTAGTTTTCATACTAGCATACCAATGATTTTCAGAATTAAAGAGAAAATACAGCAGCTAAATCCTACCATGTTCATCCATGTGGGAAGGTGAAATCCAATGGATGTCAGAACCTTATCTCGATGACAGAGGCCAGCCTCTAATGTTGTCTCCAGATCAGACAGGTGTGATAGAACCTGAAAATGGGAAAGAGATACCATGTACTTACAGAAATATCATATCAAACAAGTCCGCATTAAATAGAGCTGTCTGCTGCTGATTATAAACAGTTGTGGGAGCAAGTGATTTATTAAATTAAAGGCTTCAATACTACATGAGGTTGTCTTGGGCTGGAGCAAGAGGACCTTATATGCCACAGGATCTAGTCCATCACGCAACATCAAGCAATCCAGTTACAAACATACCTCTTGAGTTATATGACTTCGTTTGGTTGTTTCTTCTGGAGCAGGATAGCAGTTTGCACCAAAAGCTTCACAAATTTTCAAGACTTTTATTCTCACCTGTTCCCTGAGAAGGATACCACAAAACTGTTTTTCAACCTGCAGATGCAAAACCGAATAATAAGTGTTCGATGTATTCTCCAAAAGTAACATGCTTGAGGCTTCCTTTCATGCTAAGGTTTGGCATTCAAATAACAAGTGTACAATATATTCTCCAAAAATAAAATCAAAGAAACAATACCATTTCATTTGTTGCAGGATCTAGGATTTGATCAAAAGCTGATGCCTGATTAAAAAGCATGTTTCCCCTTGTTGTACGAAAGAGCATCCTCTCAAATCTCAGAACTTTAGATTTAGGGATGATACCACTAACAAATCCCACACCAGATTGAGTCGAATGTCCAATTCGCATCTCCTGAAAATTAGAAAACCTACCTGAATACAGAAACAAAATTGATTCATGACTCACTTAAGCTTACAGTGGGAAAAATCCTCATTGTTCTTGTTACCTGATCCAGCAGTGACGAGGTATCCGCATAACCATGACTAATATGGACGTTTTCATTTAATTCTGTCTCCTGGGTTGTCATATGACTCCCACTTGATAAAAGGAAGTCACCTGCCTGGAGTTACCAAGACTTCGAGATGAATGGAATCTTATATTGCACAAATATGATACCCCGGATACAGACAAGACTATAAGGTGATGAAGAAAAAGAAGAATATTGAATCTGGGTGTTGAGCGAATATATTTCGTAATCATGACTTCTATTCAAAGGAATATCAGAAATCCAAAACTGCCTTGATTTCAAAATGTAAGTTGCACGGCTGAAATTACTCAAAGTACTCCATAATCAACATTGTTTACAAATTATTTATCCTAAAACCTGGAAGTACTGGGCTAAGAATCTTCAAAGAACGGCATTTTTTTCATTGACAAAGAAAAGAAGATAAACATCAATAGTTTGAATATTTACCTTCTGCAATACCATCTTAAACTCAAGCAGCTCATTATATGTTTGCTGCAGTTTCTCACTATTAGCATTCATTTCACTTAGCCCATGCTCATGTTCAGCAAGTTGAATCTAAGATCAGTATAAACATATATAATCAGTCACAGCAGGAGGAAAATCTCATCAGAAGTATTAATCTTTAGATGATGACAAAACGAAACAGACCTCTAATTCTTCTAAATCAATATCAGATTGGGAAGATGAACTAGAGGATGGTGTCAAACAAGCTTTATGTATCTGATCTTTGATAAATCGTAGTTTCCGAGACATCTCAGCGCATCTTTTAACCTGTGGATTATATACCGAAAGTATAATCTTGAAAAGCGAGAATGATAACTCAAGAAGAAAATATCTACCATCAAACCAGCATATAAGAGCATATTTGACATTGAAGTTCCTAGTCAAGATTCTTAGTTACAGAAATATGATGGAGATTAATGGTTAAAAGAAGTACGTTGATACAAGAAATTAGTCAAATCCTACTTTTTAATTCCATATTCTAAAAATTGATCTTTAATAACACTAAATAGTTTGTATATATTCTCACCGAGAATTCAAGTCCAATTGACCAAATATGAAGACAAGGTTGTAAATAATAATAGCAAGAGAATCATGAATAAATGTGGTTCTAATCTCCAAGCGTGACATTCAAAATTTAGTAAATAAAGTTGATTGACAACGTATGTCCCAAAAATAAACAATCAATAGCATTTCATAGACATTACCTGATTAACAAATGTTCTCTGGAAAGGGCTTTTATCATCATTTAACTGCCAATTAGAAAAACATCAAGATTGTTGTTAAAAATAAGCAACCATTAGCTGAGAGAAGAATTTATCAATGAGTTCAAACAGTAATTCTATTATATATCCACAAAAGGAGTACAGAAGTGTCCCATGAACATAATTTTTTTTTTTGCCTAGCAGCTGCACTCCAGCTCTGTACAAACTGATATGAACATGGGATTTATTTGCATTGTAGTATTTTAATCTAAGGAAAGGATTTGGAAGAAACATTTCAAATGACTCAATCTAACGTGGACACAAATACACCAAAATCAGTCTAAATAATGTTTGTAACGGTGAGTTAACACATGCATGCAGTCCCCAGATTGGCTACCAGGTGGTGGGTCAGCAAAAGAGAACCCAGATGATGAGTCCATCCAAAGAAGTGAACAGAAAAGAGAAAGAGCCTCCACGCTAGTTAACACCATTGGAAGCTTGCTCTGCTTGACGAACAAGCTTAGCATATTCCCACAGTTTTAATGTCACCAATTGTAGACACAGACGTGGACATATTCTAGAATACTCCTCAGTGCATACTTGTAATCAGCACCTTTGTGTGGTTTTCAAAGAAAACGAGTTCCAATGATTAATATATGTGAGAGAATATTCCCAGAAAATTGTCTTAGCTCATTTTCTTCCTTTGTGTTTTTGGGCAATCTGAGTGTGTCAACAGTTATAGACTCAAATGCACTATAGAATGAATCATCCAAACAACCTCAATTAATTTGTTATCGGGAACTTCAAATCTATCACTCCAAATTCTTAAGCCAACTGAAAAACTGGAAGACTAGAAAAGAGTCAGCTCAGATCATTTTGAGAATGGAGACAAGGATAGTCAGTAGACATACTCTTCTACATAAAAAGGCAGATATAACTTGAATCCTTCAACAATGGTCAATTGTCAGTGATAGACAACAATTATGCAGTAGCCTTAAATTGCTAACAGTAGGATCCAAATCAATCACAAAAACTCCAAATGCTTGAGATGTTGTCAGTGCCAAACTTGTCAGCATTATACTCCATCAGCGTGAAGTTACATTTCCTCCAATCAATTTCACATTTTTTTAGGCATTCGCTCCACCAAAAAAAAATAAACAATAACATTAACAGTAACAACGAAACGGTAAATAATATTATCCAGTAGAATGTTGTGAAACACACACGCGCGCGCACACACACACAGAGAGAGATCTGAGCGTACTTCGCGGAATCGCATGAGACCGAGTTGGCCGAGATAAGAGACAGCGCGGTGAGCCGACTCGACGGGGATAATGAGCTGCACGAACATCATCTTCTCGGAGCGCATTAGATCCATACTTGGCAAATTATCGATGTACTCCATTTTCCATCCACCGCCAAAACCGACCTTATTCGGCACCGCTCGGATCACAACCGCTCAGTATCTCATCTGCTTCAGATCTCCGATCAAAGTAACTAACAAGTGCATTTGTGTGTGAGAGATAAACGTGAGGTGATGAAGAGGTTTAGCGTGCGTCGGTGAGTGTGTGCGGGTGAGAGAGAGAGAGAGAGAGATGGAGAGCTTTAGAGCGAGAAATATGGAAAATGCGGGTGTCGGTGAATAGATTTCAGTTGTTTTGTATGCTCTCGCGCGCTTAGGATCAAGTCAGTAAGAGCGGCGGTGGCAACTGCAACGGGTTAGTTTCTGGTCGCTTTTGGGGGGGGGGGTAAAACGGTGGAGAAGGGGAGTTAAAAGCGAAGTAAAATCGAAGGTACGTATGATAACGCGGTCCGGGGTCGATTTGGTCAATTTCTATCATATTTTTTTCCTTTAATTTTCTTTTGAGGAGGATGCGAATCCTTATCAGTTATCCCCAAGTGTTACTGATTTATTTAGCGAAACAATAGTATTTGAGATTGTATTTGGATTTTGGAGTAAATTTCAGGTACACTTTTAACCTTTTTCTGTAATTTAATATCTTCGTACATGAGATAGATTTGGAAAGACAGAAAGCAACCAAAAACCATCTAATGCCTAGATATGTTATTATTTTATTCTTAATTCGGATATAAATATTATTCTACTCGTTTGTGTTTGTCGATTTGGAAAAAGGTGCTTAGATAAAAATTATCTATCAAATTTCTCTCAATTTCTTAAGCAAATGCTCGACTAATTAGAAGATCATCTAATTACATATTTATTGGTACATAAATTTATGTGTCCAATGATGTGATAATATATTATCGATTTTAACAAAAAAATATTTTATGAATATATAATATACTTAATTGTGTTTTCAATATACAAACACGAATTCAATGAGGATACTTATATCTCATAACGAATTTGAACTACGTTAATTTTGTCCAAACCAGCAAACTCGAAACTCATCTATCTTCTTGAACCAAAATTCTTCTATCCAAACTCATATCATATGCGTAATGCCCCTTAGAACTCACCGACATTTATAAGTGAGAGAGAGAGAGATCACATTTTCGGATTCCATAAATATTCCAAAACCATTTGTATGAAATAAATTAGAAATAACCAAATTAGAAATATAGAACTTTTAGGAGGTGTTTTGTTTGACTGATTATGAATGATTGATCCTAATTATATATTTGAATTGAGTGATTCGGTTCGAGCTAGATTGTTCATTCCGTACTATTATCATAAATTTAGATCATAATTAATCAATCCAAAGATGATTATTTAATAACTCGTCAATCTTATTACCAAATTCCAAAAATACCCTCAACTTGTCGGCTACAGCTCTCTATTTCTAAGCTCTTTGCCACCTCCGAGTTGATGGCTAAGCGGCAATATTGTTGTTGGTAGCGTCTAGACGACGAGGTGGAGAGTTGATGGCTAAGCGGCGATATTGTTGTTGGCGGCGTCTAGACGACGAGGTGGAGACGGGTGGTAACGTCGTAGGCCCAGGCGCACAGCGGGAATTGCACAAGCGGTGACGGCCCAAGGCCGTTTGCAGACATACAAGAGAGAGAGAGAGAGAGAGACTTTGAGAGATAGAGAGAGAGAGACTTTGAGAGATAGAGAGAAAGGAGAGAAGTTTGAGCGGTCGCCGGAGAAGATGGCCGGCGACGAAGGTTTGGATTCGGTGGTGGTTTCTACGAAGCATGCTTACGCATGAGCGATTTGAACAATCATACTTACACATGAGTCGGAAACGAGAGAGGGAGAAGGGGCGATGGTGGTCGCGGCGGTGCCATCGGATTGAAGGCGGCAGCGGAGGCAGATGAATAGAGAGAGAGAAGAAAATAGCCGAGTCGAGAGAGAATAAGAAGAGAGGGGATAAGGAGAGGATGGTGGTCGCAGCGTCGACCGCCGATGACAGCGGTGCTGTCGGATTGAAGGCGACGATGAAGGCAGACAAAGAGAGAGAAATGAGGAGAGGCGATAGAGAATGAGAAGAAAGGAAGACGTTAGGGCTAAGATAGAGAGAGAGGTGAGAAGGGGGTAGAGAAATGTGCCAATTCTTTTGGGTCAAAAATTAGTTTTATTTTGTTGGAAATGGATTTGTAAATTAATTCGGATTGGGTTGATGTCTTTTTTTTTTTTTTTTTAAGTTAATTAACTTTAAATTATGGTTTTGATTAATTTTGGTTTAATTAAATTATTTTGAAGAATTATCAATAATAATAGATATTACTATGTTCATGTGATTGCAAATTGAAGAAAATGTATCAAAAAGACAATTTTGGTATTGTGCATGTTTTAGTCATAATCTTTTAATTTATCATATGTTATTATCAATCAATCCAAACACAAGACTTAAGTGTTTAGCTAAACTTATTTTAGAGAACTCATAAGCTCCAAATGTTTCAAGAGCTTGTAAGATGTAATGTCTCAAGTCTTATAAGTTGTTAAAGTGTTTGATTAATTGATCTTATAAAATAGAGAAAGAATCGTGAGTTAGAGATAAAATCATAATTAGAGATAAAATTGATGAAATGTGACATTGATAGTGTATGTATAGGAAATAACTAACTATAATAATGTTATTTTGGTAAATTAATGTTTGCTTATAGGTTTATGAAAAAATAAGTTAGGATTAACCAACTTATTTTTAGGGAACTTATAAGATATTGGAAATTATTTTCACAACATAAAACTGCTTAATAAATTTATTTTCTCAAACGCTTTGCAACAGCTTATAAATTGTTTTAAAAAAGCTTATGAGCTTAGCCAAACACCCTCTAAATAATGTAAATAATCACATCATCATCTATCCTATCAATCTTATTAATGCCATCACTCATACCAAACTCCCCCTTGAAACACTTGATTTGTACCCTTACACGTGCCGGCTGAATAAATAGAATCATGTGAGGTGTTACACATAGAGAGACAATATGGGATGATGCAATTAATGTTTAAATATTGTCCACCAAAATTTATGTGCCTGGGAGCTGCAAAAGAGCTACTTGTTTATTTATTGTCCCACATTAAACACAATAAAGATACTGGGTTACAAAACATTTTGGCAGTGAAAATTATATACTCCTCCGTTTTAAATATATAGTCATGTATTTCTTATTTGGATGCCCTAATGTAAAATATATAACGCACATATAAAAATACAGAAAAATAAATAGGTCCAAAAAATCGTATTTTGTAGGGACCTGAGAAAATCTACTATTAAGAGATGGATTTATCAAAAGAAAAGAGAAGTCAGACGTAAGGAAGAAATTCTATGATATTGATTCTTGAATTTCTTCCTTGAGCATAAAAATTTCAATTTCCACCTTAACAAATTCACATACATCATTTTACTTGACGCTCACTTTCTTAACAAAAAAGTTCTTGAAATGAAAAAAATGGATGGCTAACAAGCTTCAAAACAGCACAAAGCAAGATGTTTAGAAGACGAGTAGTGCATATTGTTGAACTCTAGCTAGATTTCTCCACCTACAGCAGAGTGAGTGAAAACTGCAACCGGAGAGGGTAAAAACAAAACAAAACAAATCAAATCGCGTACTTACATGAAACATAAGAGCACGTTGGTAAAGCTGCAACTTGTGCAAAGAGCCGAGAATATTTGCTCTTTCTTCTAGCATCTCTAGTACTTCGATTCTGTATTTGGGACCACAACTTCTTCAAACCTTTATCATCTTTGATATAAATTATTATCCTCCAACCTTGAAGTCCTGCATCATTGTAATTTGTAAAGCATGAAACATATTTAGGATGTTAGAAAACTAATTAGGCTTTGTCGAGGTCTTACTTTTCTTCAACTATATTTAGTTAATTTTTTTCTATCTACGTCAGTCACAGCAAATATGCGCCACCAGATAAAAAACTTTAGCTTTTCATTAGGAAGTAAAACTCAGTCCTTAGTTTGTACTTTAAAAGTTTTATCAGTACGCTAAGAACTAAAATGTAGACTACATAAAGTAACACGCTTGAAATCAATGTAAACCAGTAGAAAAGCATAGCCATGGATGCAAAACATACTAGTTTCACAAATATAGGTACCTTAAAAAATTGCAAGGTAGTTTATGGAAGACCATTGTCTGCAGGGTAACTGCCAAGAACCCTCATAAATGTTGCAAACTCCTGCCAAGATTTAACAAGCGTAATGTTTGCACATTAAAATTAAAATCATTGAATAAATAAATAAATTTGAAAGCAGAACATTAGCTGTAGCACAGACCTTCAGATGACCAAGAGCATTTTGAGCTCTTTCATCTGCCATTGATGCTTCAAAATCAACATAGAAGAGATAGGGAAAGTACCTGCGTGCAAGAATTAGACCATCTGATTACACACGATTACTCTAGGTTGAAAGCTTATGAAATTCTGAAAACAGTATTTGGATGTCATATTAAGTACAAATTAAGAAATGCAGCAGAACTTTCGATGAATCTATATTTTCATCAAAATCACCTGAAAATCTGAAAATATTAGCCAGACAGCACATACTGCTATAAACAAATATGGGAAACTACATAGAAACTGTGAGAGACACAATATGTATGTATTGTGAGCTTGCCATTATGTCCAGCTATTATAAGATGGAAATTTGCTGTACTTACTTAGGAAAGCCGATGGCACTGTCGTCAGATGCTTGCAATGCCTGTTTTTGCAGTGGACGGCTTTCAATCTAGTCATCATAAAAAGATACATTGCAGTTGAGGCATACACAAGAAAGCATCAAAGATAATTCTGGGAGGCCAAAGACAAACTCACCTTGGTGAGATTGATATTCCTCATAGCAAAGACAGCTAGTGCCTTAAAAAGCATCCCAGGACCTTCCTCTAGTGAGAAGACTATACTTGTCTGCGAATGAGCAATATTATGAATGACTAGGTGGGCAAGAGGAAAAAAATGTGCAACAAGGGGAATTTATTTTTGAAGATGGTCAAATTTAAAGTCCGAGTAATTTGTTTCTAGCCATTCACTCATAGTTGCTCAAAACAGAATTCTAACCTTGAAAGGTTTATCAATGCCTGGTATGATAGGCTCCCTAGCCAGCATAAGGAATCGAGTGACATTATCAGTATCATCCTGGAAAGAGAGGGTTGACAAATGACAGAGTATTTCAAGTACGTAAAAAATGTTTATGCAACTCATATGTCAATATGATATCTACAAACTCCACAACCAAACCTGAATGTCCTGAGCAAGCACATCCAGACCATAGATCTTAGCAGCAGTAAAGCTAGCAACTGCGCCAGCATCATTAAGTTTATGAAAAGCAACATGCTACACATTGGTTGGGGGAGGGAGGGGGAGTTAGGCACATAATAAAGTAGAATGCAGTTACTCCTAAAAATAAATTACTATTAAACTATAACAACAAAAAAAAAACAATAATACCTTTGCTGCACCAGCAGTATCATCCACAGCTTCCCTAACCAGTCCCAACTTAGTTAAGGTATTCTCACACTGTGCAAGAGCCTGCAGTATCAAGAGTTACCGATTGTAAGCTTTATGTTCCCGAACAATAACCTAGTTTCATTGGGCTTACAGATACCTGCGAATGGCTAAGAACCCTCGTAAGATTTTCAATCTTGATACCAGGATTAGCGAGTAAGCAGTGCCGGATTGCAAGTTTAACTTCTCCAACAATATGCAACCTATGTCGGAGTAGAAGATCATAGTTCCTGTGAATACTGCCTCCTAATGAGTTTTCTATAGGCAAAACCGCTCTATCAACAAGCCACCTTTCTACTGCCTGTAGTAGTAGTAGTTGAGCACTAAATTTCAACGTTCAACCAAAATGTGAATACAGTTTGCAATCATCATTTCCTCCAAAACCCAGTCAATATCAGGAGAATACATAATATGATAAACAGAAGGTTATACTTCAACTACATCAGAGAATATTTTCAGTAAATCAGAGTAATACAACAGACCAAATTAGGCATAAGATACTGACTTCAAAAGCTGTATCAAATTGTTCGCATGGTACTGCCTCGCAATTCGGATAAGCCTTCTCGGCTGCAGACTCACTGTACGCACCTCGAATGCCCTGTGAAAATATTTAACCAAAATCAGAACCATATGCAATCTCCTAGCACAGGCGATGACCAATTCATGGTGGTACAACTCACGAAGCACCAAGTACAGCATCTACTTTATGCGATAACATTTTGTACCACAAGCCCCGAAGTTTGCACCTCACATGCAGAGAATTTCAGAGGAAGGAGCAAAACCTGATACGCGACGCGGAGACGAGACCCCTCCGCCGCCAAATTCGACAATTGAGCAGAGGTCAAAGGCCCTGAGACAATTTCAAAAAAGACAGAAAGGGAAATAAATCAATCGAAATCAATACAAATTATATCCTCAAATATAGAAAACAAAACTAAAATCGAGCAACAAATAAGACATGCGCGGAAGTGACGGCGGAGAGTCTCTGGAATTGAACTCATAAGGGGAATCCTGCATGAGCTTCTGCAGCTCGATTGCTTCAGTTTTGTCATTGCTACTTTTGCCACTACTGGTGGCGTGAAAATGGAAGTTGCGTCGTCGTTTAATAGGTACGAGGGTGAAGAAAGGATTACGGCTAGACTTAGAGTTTTGGGTTTCTGAATTAAGGGTGGTGATTGGGGATCGAGAAGTGGTGGCCGCCATTGTCGTTGCGGAAGGTGAGAAGCGATGGATACTAGAAATTATGATAGTAATTAGTAGGTTCAATGTCGATATGTTGCCGCGGTCAATTCCTTGCTGGCCTTGAATTTTGCTCATTTAAAGAATCCAACATAAAATAATATTTTATGAGAATGAATGATATAAATTAACGCGATTATAAATATTAACAAAACTAGACCCTATAAATCCTTATAATCGACTCTATAAAAAAATCTTTATAATCATAAAGTGAAAAGACAAATTCTAGTTGATAATTATTAATTAAAAGAGTTTTTTCGGTGACATCCAAACTATGAAGAAAATTATATTAGTGGTTCAATTCCCACCATTCTTTTCTTCCCTACTAAAGCAAATTAATAATTAAAAGAACACTAAATTTGATTATATATTACTATAATATAATCAATAAGTAAATTTTAGTAACTAAAACTAAAATCCGTAATATAGATAGAGCATTAAATTCTAACAAGTGGATGTAATTTTATGTTGATGAAATGAAAATTTAAAATAAAATAATGTCACGTTGATTCATGTTCACGATAATCTATAATCATTTACAATTTGAAGATCACCCTTTAATCAGCTTTAAATTTCGGGTCGTTGAAACAGATTATTGTTTTCCTCTATTTTTCTAGAAAAATCACGTGCAAAATGTTAGTGAAATTCGAATTTGATACTTTTAACTTTAGATATACTCATTTCAATAATGATCATCATTTACAAGGGAACGATTTGTTAATTTATATTTATTTTGCATTTTTGACATCACTTTCATTCTATTGCAAATAAATACCAGAATTTTATATATATAGGGTTGGGTTCTCGTACGGCCATGTGGATAGCATCTACAAGCGACACGTGGCATAATATTTTTTTATTTTTTATCTTTATTTTTGCTGAGGGGCAACAGAGTAATTTTCTCTTTCTTCTTCTCATTCTCATTCTTCTTCTTCTTCTTCTTCTTTGCAACTGTTACTATTCATCGGAGAAGAATAGGAAGCCGACAACAACAATGACACAATGGAGGCGGTCACGGTGGTGGCTCATCACGACGACGACGATCATGATGGTGATCATCGTCTGAAATTATAGAAAAATCATTGATTAGTTACTTGAAATTGAAGAAAAATAAATAGAATTTTGAGAGAAGATTGAGGTATCGAGAGAGATGATGACTATGGTGATGTTTATGGTGAAGTTCGCAAAAAAATTGGAGTAGGAGACAGTGGTTTACGATGAAATTAAATCGAAAATCGATAAATAAGTGAATCGGAGAAGGAGACGAGCGAGATGATGTCATCTGAAGAATATGCATATTGATACACATAAACCTGCATCATAATACACATAAACCTGCATCATAGTATACATAAACCTGCATATGCATAATAATATATAGGCATGCAATTACCCTGCATGCTTTGAAACAAAAATTATCATTTTCGATATCTCTTTTCTCTCTTCTTCAGTATGCACAAACATTTTCTTGTTGATCATTTGCTTTCTTTCTTGTTGATCATTTGTTTTCTTTCTTGTTGATCATATGTTTTCTTTCGAATTATGAAACTAAAAGTAATTGATCTAAACTAGAGAATAAATTATGGATAAATCAATATCATGCATTTTGCATGTTCAACATTATGTTGTTCTTTGTTCAAGCATATGTTTTTTGTTTTAAAACATGCATGATTCGTTTTTCTGTATCACATAACAAATCAAATTGTGTGATTTTGTGTTTAACTACATGCAGTTTTATGTATAACAATATGTATTTTTGTGTTCAATGATATGCAGTTTTCTGTTTAATTACATGCATAGTTTTTTTTCGCAATCACATAACAAATCAAATTACTAATCTACCCTTACTATAGCGAAAATCAGCGAAATTAAGCGTAAAAATCCGAAAAAATCTCAACCATAGGATCTATGAGATGAATGGATGAGATTGAGTACTACATACTATCTCTGGCTCGGGTACTATTTGATCCATCCTCTATCTCTCTCTATCTCTCTCTCTCTCTCTATATATATATATATATATAGGGGAGGTTAACGTGAAAGTATTTTTATCTTGAGAACGTGAGAACCAAAATGATGAATTCACGGTGAAAGTTGATGAATCCATTGGAAAGTTATCAATCCAAAAATAGAATTTTCGCCTCATGGGATTCGAACCGGATGAAAAATATGAATTTTGAATTCATTAACTTTCTCAACGGATTCATCAACTTTCATCTAATTCATTTGGTTCTTAGTTTTAGGATAAGAATGGTTTTATTTGAACTAAACTCTATATATATATATATATATATATATTTGCAAATGAGGCTTTCTCAACCCAAAGTGAAATGTACAATGCTATACTATTATCAATTTAGTGCTTAATTGCACATTATGCGATGTTTAATCTTTTTCCGGTCATTGAAGCCTCAAGTGCAAGAATTAGAAAGATTTGGTATTCTTTTACAAATATTTAAAAATGAGATCAAAATTATAAAGTAAGTATAAATTTATGATAAAATTGCCACTTTAAGAGAATCTCTTATACCAAACGGTTATATAATATATGTAGGAAACATATGGCAATAATTTTTTGTATGTAGCTCCATAAATATTTCTTTTGGTCTAGCTATCTAGTTGACTTGACATAATGAAAAAGAGAAAAAGAACAGAGAAACAACCCCTTGGAATAATTAATTGAAGAGACTGCAATAAAATGATGCTCTTTTTTTTTTGTTTGTGATAGCCATAGGGCATAATTATATATCGAGTCATGTCGTATGGAAAAAACGATTCGAATCCATCCCAATTGTGAGTGAAGGCTTTGACTGGACTTATTTAAAAGCAGCAATTTCATATGGGCCTAAGTTGAGCCCAAATGTATTGAAACAACATTACTATGGATGTATAATTACCAAACCTGTCAAATATATTGTAGCTTAGTTATTACGACAAAAACGAAAATAAGGTTCTATTACACCACCTAATAAAAGCCCAAGGCTTAAGAGAATTTTGGAATGCCCAATCCACCACCTGGAATCATAACCAAAACAATGCAAAATTTTGGAATATACAGAGATTAAAGAATGTAAATTATGCTTCTTCTTTTTGGTATCATGGAGAATCATGATACCAATACCTTTAGGTGCTTGACCTGATAAACTCCACGCTCCTCTGATAAGCACTCAAAACCACACGGGACAAGTAAACCACACTTAGATTATGCTTTTATATTATACAAGATATGGAGATTACAAGAATGTCCATTTGAATGGTCCAGTGGTAAAATGGGTTCTCATGGCAAAAAAATTACATGTTCGAACCTTAATAACGCCTTTATGGATCTGAGTCTGTCACTTCTGATTTTTCAAATATTTTTTACCCTTCCTACGTGATTTGTTTTACCCTTCCTCTGTGGTTTGCAGAGACAGGAACATGAAAGTGGGATTTTTCAAGTAGTGATTTACACGTCCTATAAACGTGAGGTTTACCCAATGCGTACACCGAAAGATAACGATTACGGATTCACCATGAATTCAAAAAAATAAATATAAAAAAATACAAAAGATAACTTAGCACCGCATGTAAGCCACCCCGAAATATAACCCAAAAGACTACAACAATTATATTGGTAACGGAATTTCAGATGTCACAAAATCTTCGCTGTAATATTTGTTGTGTGTAAATAAAACAAATCAATCACCACAAGTGGTATATATTCTTAATATTTATCAAGAGTTAATATTTGTTCTTATATTTGTATTATAAGAAGTGTTGATGTAGATATACAAATACATAATCATGTGTAGAAATATGTATATAACTAATTCAGATGTATATTTAAAAATAACAATTAATTTTTCAAATCTAATAAATATAATTTATTCTCAATTATGTATATTAATGATTATATTATTATATAAACTATTCATGTGTGTGTGTGTATATATCTATATTCACAATAGCCATAGCATTAATCACATGTAATGTCCACATCATTCTTCCCATTTGTCCAAAAAACAATAATAATTTAATCAAATACCTTTATGCCATTTCAACTCGTCCTCATAACTATTACCCAACCAACTCTAATTTGTCTTCTGTGATCTAGATAACACATTTTTCACGTTAGCACATTTCCACGCCAATCAAGACACAAAATTGTACCAATTAGATTATGTAGTATGTACTATTATATTTCAAATTTATTTTATTTAATGTGTACATATTGATAGGATACTGGTCAATTCTACTGGCGACAAACATCGCGCCTAATATAAATGTACCGACATTAAGCTCTACTATGTGAGTTCTACAGTGAGAAGACTCATCGACCAACCACAACTCTAATCGCAATTGGAGCGTAGAAGATCTGGATGCATATCTAAAAGAATCGCTATGAGAGAAGACTTTGTATTAAGTCAAACTCTATTGTATTAGAGTCAAACTCAATTTGAATCAGTCGAATTCAACTTGATGGTATATAAATATATGCTAGAATAGAAGAGAGGGATCTACATCATCTACACTCAGATCGATCACTTGATCATCTACACTCTTTGTAATCGCCTCACACACTCAATACACATATACTCTCTTGCTCCGTGGACGTAGATCTATTTCAATAGATCGAACCACGTTATTTTCTTGTGTTCCTTGCGCATTTATTACCCTACGAAATTAAGATCAATCACTGGCGCCATCTGTGGGAAACGAAATTTTGTGTTTTCGATCAACCTTTGTTACAGGGAATCAATCACGACGATGAATACAAGAAGTCTTACATCCAGAGCCGCTGCCGGTAAAAACAGCAACAACGGCGGCAGAACGCGCCGAGCTCGGCTTGGGAAAAGCCCGGTCATAGATACGACCCCCGAAGGGCATATCCAAAGTCTCGACGAGCAAGGCCATCCCATTCTGCATGAAGAAGAAGAGTACCGTAGCGAGAGAGGTCGCAACAGCAACCGAGAGGAACCCCTAGCACCACAGTTAAACCTTGACGAGGCAGTTAAAGGGTTCCTCGAAAAAACAAGTGAGCTTCCTCCAAGACCTTAGCCGAGAACAAGGTCGGCACCATCACGAAGAAAAGGACGCAAGCCTCATCAGCACGAGACGGCACAACGAAGATCCCCACCTTGGTGGTAGGCGCCGTGCATGGATAATGCCCCTACACGAGTTGGTTTCCAAACCGACCGTGCGAGGAAGAAGCGGCGGGCGGTCGTCGCGATCTCCGCGAGTCGACCCCACAATTACAATGAGTCCGCCGACGACCTCAGCATCGTTCTCCGGGAGATGGGTTCGATGGATACGGAAGGATCATTACCCCTTTCTCCAACGAGATACTCGATACTCCTCTCCCGGACAAGTACAGGGTACCGGGTATCGCCCCCTATGATGGACTGCGGGATCCACAAAACTTCCTCTCTCAGTTCCAGTACAACATGATCAATCAACGTCTCAACACCATCCACATGTGCAAGCTGTTCCCGGAGCTACTGATCGACAACGCCCGTCGGTGGTTCGACAGTTTACCTCCCGACAGCATTGGATCTTACCGAGATCTAATGGAAGCCTTTCATCGTTCTTCCAAAAAGCTGAGTCCAAAACCACATCGGCTCATCTCCTCACCGTGAGGCAAGGCCGATGCGAGTCCATCAGCGACTTCATGACTAGGTTCAATAAGGAGAGCCTAAAAGTCGAGGTCGTAGACGACCTCCTCATTATCTCGGCTTTCGAGAAGGCATCTTGCACGGGCCCTATCTGAGGAGATCGTCAATCACGAACCCGTCTTCGCGTCGAGCCACGACGATAGCGATCGGTTCTCCAAAGCGGACGAAGCAGATAGGAGAAAGCGAGAAGCTGACAAGGCAGAACCATCTGACAAGAAGAAAGAGGATGATCGAAGAGACCGAGGCCGAAGTCGAAATACCCTCTACGAGGATGATCGAAGAGACCGATGCCGAAGTCGAAATACCCTCTACGAGGATGATCGAAGAGACCGAGGCCGAAGTCGAAATACCCTCTAAGAGGATGATCGAAGAGACCGAGGTTGAAGTCGAAATACCCTCTACGAGGATGATCGAAGTGACAGATGCCGAAGTCGAAATACCCTCTAAGAGGATGATCGAGGGAACCGAGGCAGTAATCCCGACAGAAATCAAAGAGAAGAGAGACCTCGCCTACATTAGAGAAGCTCGGTACAAGCAACAAGTAGCTCGATATTATAACCAGCGTGTCAAATCCCGACAATGCCAAGTAGGCGACCTCGTACTTCGAAGTAACGAAGTTAGTAAAGCTGCAAAGCTCGGCAAGTTAGAGACCACATGGGAAGGACCATACCGAATTAAAGAAGTCATCGGAAAAGGGTCATATAAGCTCGCCCATTTATCCGGTACGTCGTGTCTCATTAATAAAATATTTTCTTTATTTACTTCATATGTCTTGCATATTTCATTTGTCACTTATGCATACCACCTTTTCCACAATACCCTCTACGGAGGACGAATTACCCTCTAAGGAGGACGGACTACCTTCGTTTAATTACGGGGACGAATTATAAACGTGCGTGAGGGGACCACCCCTATCGATAAAACTCGACAAATAAGGAACCTATACCTTCGTTTATTTCGAGGATGAATTACCTTCGTTTAATTACGAGGACGAATTATAAACGCGCGTGAGGGGACCACCCCTATCGATAAAACTCAACAAATAAGGAACCTATACCTTCGTTTATTTCGAGGATGAATTACCTTCGTTTAATTACGAGGACGAGTTATAATCGATAAAACTCGACAAATAAGGAACTTATACCTTCGTTTATTTCGAGGATGAATTACATTCGTTTAATACGAGGACGAACTACCTTCGTTTATTTGGAGGATGAATTACCTTCGTTTAAATACGAGGACGAACTACCTCCGCCTCGGCCTTCGCCACCTTGGCCGCCTTCGCCTTGGCCCTCCGCAGGTCGACCTCGCCTCGGCCTTCGCCACCTTGGCCGCCTTCGCCTCGGCCCTCCGCAGGTCGACCTCGCCTCGGCCTTTGCCACCTCGGCCGCCGTCAAAGCTACGGCCTCCTTCTTCGCCGCATCCCGAGCTTTCGTCTCGGCACGACGTTACACATTCAACCCCGCCACGGCGTTACGTATCCGACCCCGGTAAGACGACGATAATCTGAGCTTGGCAGGGCGACAAGTATTCGACCTCGGCAGGGCGACGAGTATTTGACCTCGGCAGGGCGACGATAATTCGACCTCGACAGGGCGACGAGTATTCGACTTCGGCATAACGCCACGGCAGGGCGAAGCCATGCGACATACGACTTGGCGAACGCCCAGCAGCCGACGACAGACTTCGACGAGCGCCTCGCCGAGCGGCCCAATGACATACAACTTCTAGAGCGCCTCGGCGGGAAGCGAGATATACAACCGGTGAACGCCTCGGCGGTGAAGTCGGCGACATGCAACTTCGGAGCAACGCCGGTACCGTGAGTTCGCCCAAGAAGACTCTTCGACCAACTACAACTCTAATCGCAATTGGAGACGTAGAAGATTCGGATGCATATCTAAAAGAATCCTTATGAGAGAAGACTTTGTATTAGAGTCAAACTCTATTTGTATTAGAGTCAAACTCAATTTGAATCATAGTCGAACTCAACTTGATGGTATATAAATATAGGCTAGAATAGAGGAGAAGAGGGATCTACATCATCTACACTCAGATCGATCACTTGACCATCTACACTCTTTGTAATCGCTTCTTACACACTCAATACACATATACTCTCTTGCTCCGTGGACGTAGATATATTTCAATAGATCGAACCACGTTATCTCCTTGTGTTCCTTACGCATTTATTACCCTACCGAAATTAAGATCGATCACATATATCACAATATCCAGTCTGTTACATGGTACAGACACGTAACTCTATATACATTTTACTAATAAAAATTATTGTGTGAGTATAAAGGAATTAATAAAACGAGGTCGCTGGTCGGTATTTGAATGATCTATCATTAATTTAACTAAACCAGCAACTAAACTGCTAGAGAATTTTCCATTATTGCAAAGGCATCCCCATTGAATTTTTATGCTCTACAGAATAATGTATAAAAATTTATTTGGAAGTTTATAAAGTTCAGATTTATTTTGTTAAATACACACGGTACGGTATATAAGTAATTTGAACTTTAAAAGAACAAACACCAAAGAAATACTTCAATAAAAAATTTGAGGCATAAATAAGTTTTATTTTTAGAAAAATGTAAACCTAGTGCATGCCCCCAAAAAAGTAGTAGTATCCAACCTAATTTTAAAACATGAATATATTTGTGTTAGCTATCTACAGAAACGGGAGAACAAAAACTCGGAACAATACAAAAAAAAAAAAAACTGAAACGACCATATAATTCTAACTAAAATCGGGTTTCCATTTGGTTTTCATCACATAAATAAAATATAAATAGATTAATTTATAACAGTTAACTAGTTGTTAAAATTGAATAAACCAAACAGACTATAATTCGATCTGACCGAAAAAACTCAGTCATTTCGATTTGGTAAATTTAAAGTGGATTTATTCAGTTTGGTAAATTAGCCAGTAAAAACTGTTTAATTAATCATCAAGATCCATTTTGTAATTTTAATATCATTTTTAAAAATATAAAATTAATACATAATTTATATATTTTTGCAATCGGAGCTCAAATTAACCGCTAAACTAGGTTCTCCGGTAGAATTCTCTATCATCACTAGATCAAAACCAACAAACCATACATCAAAACTTTCATATACTCAAAAACATCGAAGCACATGAATTAATTGCATAAAACATACTATATTTTTGTAAGAAAATGCTTGAAAACATGGTTGTATGTCAAACTCAACTTGCATATTGAAAATATCATTTTTCAATTGCGTTTAGGCTTTTATTCGACCACCAATCTCTAAATTGAGGTAATTTTTTTCTTAATGTATTCGCAAAAACGAGAAGCCAAATGGCTTAAAAAGCCACAGTCCCAAATGCCAAACGAACCAAACATACTCTATCCGTCCTCAAAATATATTCCAGAAAATCTTCGTTGATGATTTTAATAAAAATTATTGAGTGTTTTGTGCGTAGAGTAAGGGTCTCACATTAGTATAGTGTTAAATTAATTAATGGTGGACATAGATGATAAAATGTATAAATAAATTAGACTATGAGTGGTAAAAATTGTAAATAAAGAGTGTTATTGAAAGTAATAAATAAATATTATTTTGTGGTGTGGTTTTCATAATTTGAAAATTAACAAATTTAGGAGACATATCAAAAAGGAAAATTAAGAATAAATTTTGGATAAAAGGAGTACGGAAATTAAAAAAATTGATCACAATTCATGATTTATTTGATAATTCTCTAACAAATAATCAAATACTTCCTCTGTTCGTTAATATTAACTCGATTTGGAGAGAGGTTCTACTATTGTTGATACATATCAAAAATAAAATAAATTTTATATTAAAATATATTTTGAATTTCATACCATATATTATTTTATATATAAAATATAATATTCATTAATCTATGTATTCAAAAGTAATTATACAAACCAAAAATAAAGGAACAAGAAAATACTCTATATGTCCCATTTAAAATATCTCACTTTCCTTTTTGGGTTGTCCCATTATAAATGTCTCATTCCATTTTAGGAAGTAATTATCCCTTCAAAAGTTGTGGACCCTACCCACTTTTTAACAATTTAACTATTTTATACCTATCTCCTAAATATCCGTGTCCAAAAGAAAATAGACGTTTTAATCGGGAGGGAGGGAGTATTATACATGAGAGACACATAATAAGCCAAATTAGTTAGTTGTGGCGTAAGCTTTTAAGTCTAGTTGGTTTAATGACAGAGAATTGTTATCCTGCAATCCGCTGTACGTAATCTCCATGTTCAGCGGGGATCCGATGCGAGCGGTCGCACCGTAACAATATAGGACAGGATGATGATTCCTTGCTTCGGATGGGAGAAAACTGGGAGGGAAAAAACAAAAGTGGGGCCCGCGCACTAAGGAGGCGATGATCGCGATTGATTTGGACAGTGTTCTTCTCCTTCCTCGTAAATAGAGTTATTCGTCATCTACCCGCGGCTCGATCACCACGTGTCGTCCTCGTATTATCCTCCTGGGCCCACGATCACTGACCATCCTCTCATGTGGGCCCCGCCGCCCCTATTTGCTTCCTGTTGCACGTTTCTCGACCGATTTTCCAAAGATGCATGTAGACTTCTCTCGGGCATGGTCTCGTCTCGTACATTTCTTCTTCTTTTCCTTTGAGGAAATCTCGTACATTTCTAACTATTTAGTTATGCTAATTGCGTCATGTTAGATTAATAATCTATCAATTGTTTTAATGAATGGAATAGTTTTAAGTTTATCAGGTCATGTGAGTTTTTAAATAATAATTTTTTGGGGTTTTACATTTCTTATAGTTTGTTTCATTTTGATGGTGTGATCGGTAGGTCACGATAAATAATTACCTGAGACGAAACAACAAAACGGAAATTCTTCCACTATGGAGATCTGATTGAATATATCTAAAAATATGCATAATATATCATTTATTAAAGAATTATTTTTTACAAAATTTGGGCCCCAAAAGCTTATAACAAAATTTTGGGACATGAAATATTTTATTTTTGAAGGAATATTTATATTAATATAAGATGATATATAAAATTTTGGTACTTTAAAATGATGGGCCTGACGGTCATCTTTCTTACTGCCGCCTCGTGACGGCCACAGGTGTGATTGAATAGGACAATTTTCTAAAACACAACTGTGTCTTAAGTGAAAGTAATGTGTTGAGATTTATACATTAATTATGTTCCATCAAGGAAATAAGGGCTTGGTCGCTCTATCTGGAAAAGGAGATATGTTTACAAAAAACATTCTTTGTGATTTTAGTGAACTTTTTGATCAATCTATTCAGAGATCGATGTATATATCATGTGATTTGTCTAATTTTTATTAATGCAAAGAGGATTTGATTATATTTTTTTTGATGCAATGCAAAAAATCAAATTTAATTATTTATACACATACATGGGTTGGTAGGGGTGAGCAAAACCGAACCGAACCGAAAACCGAACCGAACCGAACCGAAATGGGCGGTTTGGTTCGGTTTTGAACAATAATTCGGTTCGGTTCGGTTTCAAATTTTCAAACCGAATTAATTCGGTTCGGGTTCTTTTAGTTAAAAATTCGGTTTTAAACCGAACCGCCTTAATTAATTATTATTATATTTTATTTTATTTTATATATATATATATATATATATATGTGTTATTTATATTATTAATATTTAAATTGGTTAATATTATATATATTTATATATATATATAATTATATTTATATATTATATTATATATATTATAATATTTATATTAATTTTAATTTTAATTGGTTAAAACTGAATCAATCGAACCAACCAAACCGAATATTTCGGTTCGGTTTGATTCGATTTTGTACATTAATTCGGTTCGGTTCGGTTTGGGTTTTTTAAAAAATTCGGTTTTTCGGTTTTTCGGGTTCGGTTCGGTTTTGGACCGAACCGCCCGAATGCTCACCCCTATGGGTTGGTTCTTGTAGAACATGAGAACATGGCATCGGATGTTTAAAAGATCATTGTATTCGTCGATGTAAAAGTTAATGTATTACAAAAAATAGGTTTTCGCTTCTCATAATATTTGAACATAAGTGATAAATTCATCCAACAAAGTGCTGCATTCGTCTTAGATCTTCACAATCGAAGAATTGAAAATAATTATCACATTCTCAATTTAAATAGGGTTCTCATTTGAACCTTATCATGTACACACACACACACATATATAGGCTAGAGATAAAATAAAACATATTTTTCATAAAAACTTAAAAATCAATATTGCACTTTACCTATAAAGTTAATGTATTTTATGTATAAAGTTATTGCATTACGAAATATTGATAAATCGTGTTATCTTTTATCAGAATTCAATGATGCATTAACTTTGTATATAAAATGCACTAATTTTTAAGTTTTTATGAAAAATAGGTTTTTATTATAATCCAACCATATATATATATATATATAGATGTGATGTAGATTATATAATAATGCATCTTTCGTGAAAAAACATTGTACTGAACATAAGTATAAAGTTGTTATATTGAATAATTTTATACGTTTAGTGCATTATTCTCACATCATCAAGAATGATATAGAGGGTGTTTGGCTAATCTTTTAAATTTACTTAGCTATTTTAAGGAAACTTATAAACATAACCAAACATCCTTATATATATATATATAGTTCTCAGGAAAACTCTACTATACAATCCATTAAATATAAAACACATTTAAATTTGAAATGTAAATCAACAGATCAAGCAGTGTATTATTGATAATAGGACTAGTGATATTTTCTGAATCCAATATGACCAATAATATAATCTCAAATACTTGGCCACGGTGGTCACGCAACGTTATTATGAGCCAAGGAGTCCCTCCATCAAATATTAAACAAAATATGAATATAATATAATTCCTAACTCATGAATAATAAATTTATATTACTTCGCTTCAAGACTGGCAGCCTCTGAGCCTTAAGAGGCCGAGAAGAAAAGGGACGAGATCAGGCTTGAGAAGCAACCAATAATCAGAGTGACCACACCTTACGACGAAAGGACAGATCAACTGTCGAACTATGATCAAAGAAAATTATATCTAGAGAATGAGATAGAAGTCAATAGCCGCGTAACCACTTGATGCCTTGGCTACTCTTTAGTCTTTACCCTATAGAACAAATCTTAAAATCAGATGCCTTTCTGCAGTCCCTGTGAAAAATGAAAATTCGGACATCAATCATTCCTCGTAGTTTTCATTTTTGGTACGTCCCCAAATTCATTTTGTTTTCATTTTACGGAAACTACCCAAAATATTCTTACTATTACATTCAACAACACCTTTTATTTATACTTTTTATCACTTATGGTCCATCACTATCCCTACTTATTACCCTCAACAACACCGCTTATTTATATATTTTACCACTCATAACTTAACATTAATTAATTTAACACTACACTAATGTGAGACCCTTACTCCACTCACAAAACACTCAATAATTTTTATTAAAATCCACATCGAAGATTCTCAGGAATATATTTTGGGGACGGAAGGAGTATAACTTTTATTTAAAACAAATTTATTATATCCCAACAAATTTATGTATTCATTTGAACTAAGATTTAACTATATTTCAATACATAAATTTACTCCTTTTCAAACCATGATTTTTGTAGGAAATTTCAGCAATATTCCGGAGAACTTCTGGCAAGATAACGATGGTGGATTGATGCTGGTTTGTTATTTGCTTTTTGCTATTTTCCTTTGTAAGTCACAACATTTCATTGTTGAGCAGCGACTTTTATTCTAAAATTAATATATTTTTCAGATTTTTGTAGAGCATTTTTACGTTGAATTTAATCTTCAAAAAATAGTATGATTTGGAATGCTCTTTTTTTGCTTTTTGCTACTTTTTTTAATGAGCTCATGCTTTTAGTTTATTGATCTTATATATGAGTTAGTGATAGGATATGGCCCAACCTCTCAGGCCCACTAGCAGGCCCAAACGAGCTGGACCTAACCTAATGTTGCCCTACTCGGTTACGCCCGAATAACAGCCCCCAAACCCTAATTAAAGGCGGAGTTAAGGGCACGATAATGGGGTAACGGTGGAAATCATGGGCAATGATAGTGGAGATCATGGTCAGTTATAGGAAGATCATGAGCCCGTCAATCAAGGGATTCGTGATTAGGTTTACGTTTGTGTATAAATAGGAGTTAGATTGAAGGTAAAAGGGTTAGCAAATTACTGAATACTAGAGCTCTTTGAGATACTCATTGTAATACGATTATAGTGAACATCTTGAGGACTATCACCTCCGTGGACGTAGATCTTTTCTTTTGATCGAACCACGTTAAAACTCCTGTGTTCTTTACTGCTTTCTATAAATCTTTCATATCGACGTAGACAGATTTATCATTGGCGCCGTCTGGGAACACTCTTGAACAAAAAGTGTGTTTTCTACAATCTAATGGCAAGGACACGTGCAAACGCTAGTATCTTGCCGGCGATGTCGTAACAACCGTGCAGAGAACGATCGGTGGTCACACAACGCCGGGAAAGGGATTACGGACGCCACCGGTGTCACACACCGAGGGTTACATGGAGAATGCTTCCATACACCCTCGTGATCGCCGCCCAACGGAGAGGCAGACGCCGACCAAGACGGTGAGCAGAGGTTCACCGCTCCCACGAGGTCCTCGGTCGAGCGATGTCCGAGTTCCTCAACGCCAACCTCAATCAATTCCGAGTTTCCTCAACCGGAGGACAAGCGGGCGGGCCCTCAAGAGTGCCCGAAGTGGTGATTACTGCAATCGAGGTCGTTCACCCTCCGAAATAATCAACGTTCACCGCGGCATAATGACCGCCCCAATACCGTGGTTCATTCGCCTCGTGCCTCCGCGGGCCGTTCTCCACCGACGTGATACCCATGTGAATGGACGGGAAGGAAGGAGGAAAGACGAAGTCGAACTCCCCTCGAAGAGACGACGACGCCGTTATCGATCTCCCACTCCCGGAGAGGATGGTAACAGCTCCCTGATTCGACCGACACGGACGAATTATCTCCTTTTCAAGGAGATTCGGATACACCTTGCCACAGCGATACAAGGCTCGAATATTGCTGCATACGATGGCCTCGGAGATCCTTCCGACTTCCTATTTGCCTATACCACCAACATGGCGAACGAGGATGAAAGATTTCCATATGTGTAAGGTCTTTCCGAGGTGCGATCTCCAACGCCGACGTTGGTTCACCTCGCCGCGAAACAAAGATCCATTGCTTCAAAGACCTCATGGATCGCTTCAAATGACGCTTTTACCAAAAGATGCCGCCTCAACAACCTTCATCCGATCGCACAATCCGCCAAGGGCGAGACGAAACAATGTCGAATTTCGTCTCCGTGATTCATCATGGAATCCCTTAAAATAGATGAGTAACGATCTACATCATCAACGATTCAAGAACGGGATCCGACACGGAGCTCGAATAAAGAGGTCACCCGCGAACACCAAGACGACTAGTCGTCTTTGGACCTTGGTTGACAACTTTGTCAAAGGGGACGAGTCGGACCAGGAAGAAGAGAGATCCGGGAAGAGCAATGACCGAGAGAAGGAAGCCGGAGGATCGGGGCGAGGTCTTTGAACGCCGTTAGTGCTCGAAAGAATAAAAAGGGCCCAAGAGAATCAAGGTGGGACCTCGCCAAACCCCCAGTAATAACGAGCCCTATTCAAATCCAGTATGAAATATTTGAGCTTCACGAGCTCTTTCCAAAACCTCCTACTATGAAAGGAGGATCCAAAAAAGTCAACGGAAAGTATTGTGACTACCACCGTGCGATCACGATATGAAGATTGCAAGTCCTTGAGCTCACAGTTGACGAGCTCGTCAGGAAGGCGAAGAAGACATCGGCCGACCAAGGTCGGGAAATAAAAAGCGAGAGGGAAAATGGAGGTGGTAATAATCTGCGGACCGACCTCAACGGCACCCGACTTGAAGATGGCGAGGACGAAGGTCCCAATGCAATGGAGCAGGTCTATGCTATAACCGATGCCGGTTAGTACGACGAGGTCGTCACTTAGAAATAAAGCTCTGAGGCCGACCCAGGAGCCGAAAAACAAGCGACTCGGGATGGAGAGAACATCGTGTTCTCCAAAGACGACACAAGATACCAAGATCATGCCTCACCAGACGCCATTACTATACAAGCCGTGGTGGGCAACAAGAATGTACATCGGGTCTACATTGACATCGGAGCCTCCGTTAGCATCATATTCCGGCTGCTGGATAAACTTGATGTCGGAGGAATTCAGTACATCCCGCCTTCCCGGCCATGAGCTTTACCAAGAGGCGGTTCAACCCGAAGGTGTCATTACCCTTCCTGTTACTGTAGGCGTGCTCCTGTGCTCGGTTACCAAGGCCATTCAATTTTTCCCGGTCCGAGCTCCTCTCCATACAACATTATCCTGGAAGAGATTGGTCGCATGCAACCAGGGCCGTCGCCTCCGTGTACCACCTCACCATTAAGATACCCACCCCGTGGAGTATTAAGCATTCGGGGTGACCAAACGGCGGCTAAAGAATGCCTACGAGTCTCAACCCAAGATGCGGCCTTACCTCAGGCCTAGCAATTAAAGAACCCTCCGAAGTTGCCACCTCGGGATGATTTGACTGAGAATCTTCAGCTATACGACGACGACCCTTCCAAAGTTGTCAAGGTTGGTACCCAAGGTTCAGTCAATATTCGCCAACAGGTCATGCAGCTTCTAAGGGAATATAGAGATGTATTTGCATGGTCTCCATTGGACATGACTGGGGTCTCGCCCGAGCTCATAACTCATCGTCTCAACATCGATCCGGCTACTAAACCAGTTCGGCAGAAGAAGAGAAGTTTTGCCGCGGAGCGCAGCCAGGTCATAAGAGACGAGGTAACCCAACCTGTGAGGCTAAAATCCAGACGAGGTTAAATACCCAACTTGGATGGCTAATCCTGTTGTAGTTCGAAGCCGCGAGGGATGGCGGCGCGTGTGTGTCGACTATACCGACCTCAATAAACACCGCCTAAAGGATCATACCCTCCCGACATTGACAGAAGGTGGAAGCATTGGTGGGGCATGAGATCTTCGGCTGGATTTATACAAGGGATACCACCAAGTCTTGATGAGTCTTATGACGCCCCAAAAATAGCGTTCATTATCGACTTGATGTCTTCGCTACCGGAAGATGCCTTTCGATCACGCCATGGCGCTACCTACCAAAGAATGGTGGACGCGATCTTCAAGGATCACATAGGGGAAATTGTTGAGGTCTATGTCGACGATATAGTAGTCAAAAGCAAAAAAGCTGAGAACTGCGCCGTTGACCTCGAAACTATTCTTCAGCTCCTCAGGTCGGCCAACCTCAAGCTCAATCCCCAGAAGTGCACATTCGTGGTGAAGACGGGTAAATTTCTGGGATGCTGGGTTTCTCAAGAAGGCCTGAAAGCCAATCCTACCAAGGTGAAAACGGTGCTCGACATGCAGATCCCAAAAACCATCCGTGAAATACACAAACTCACCGGATGCCTGGCCGCCCTCAGCCGATTCCTATCTCGAGCTGCCGAGAAGCAGCTTCCCTTCTTCAAGATCCTGAGGAGAGCTCCAGATTTCACCGGCGGAAGAACACCAGTCGCCTTCAAGACAATGAAGGAATATCTCGCCGACCGCCGACACTATCCGCCCCAAAGCAAGGTGAAACTCTATCGTTATATCCGCCACCCTGACGAGGCAATCAGCAGATCTTGGTGCGAGATGAGACGGGACGGCAACTCCCATCTACTTCATTAGCCGGGCTCAAAGGACCGGAGACGAGGTACACCAACCTCGAGAAGGTAGCTCGGCCTTGGTGAACGCCAAGCGACGCCCGCCTTACTTTCAGCTCATTCCGTCTGTGTACTAACGGACTTACCTCTAAGACAAGTCTTATCAAAATCGGAGTCATCCGGACGTATAGCTAAGTGGGCACTGGAGCTCGTGAGCACGACATCTCATACTCCCCAGTGCCGGCCATAAAGGGCAAGCCCTTGCAGATTTCCGGTGGAGGTCAAATTCACCGAGGTCGCCTCTACCGCCGAGGTCACTCCCACCCTCACGGCGGAGGAACTGCCCTTGCATCACCCGCTGGATGTTGGCGATATATGTGGGCGAGCTTCATGCAAGACGGGTAGCGGCGGGCATCCTCCTCCTCGGCCCGGATAAGCGAAGTGACATCGCCTCCGATTTACCTTCCCACCACCAACAACGAAGTGGAATCGGCACCGATCTCGGGACTCCGCCTAGCAAAGGAATTGAAAGTGACAAAGTCCGGATATTTGGAGATTCCTGTGTCGTGGTAAACCGTGTCTTAGGCACATACGAGGCTAAGGAGGATCGAATGAAGCGATACTGAGAAGCGCAAAAGAGATCTTGGCATCATTCGGATACTTCAAGATTAATCAAATCCCACGAGAGGAAAACAATGAGCCGACATCCTTAGTAAATTGGCTTCGTCATCGGCAAATCCGCCAAGAGGAAGTTCATTCCGGAAGCATTGAGGCGCCCACGTCGCGTTATCTCGTAGGTGAACCAAACCGGACGACGCCCTAAAAGCATACACGGAAGTTGGCACACTACCTCGGGATCGGCTAGAGGCCAAAAGATGATGGTGAAATCCCGTAGTATCTTGTGTATGAGGGCTCTCACCGGAAGTCTTACCTTCAACCCTCCCGAGGTGCCTTGGGCGTAAGGTTCGACTACGTGCTTAACGAGATTCACAGAGGATCTTGCGGAAGCCACATCGGCTCCCGGGCACTTTCAAAGAAGACGTTGAGGTCGGGATATTATTGGCCCACCCTTATTCAAGATTCAGCCGAACTCGTCAAAAAGTGTCCGAAGTGCCAGCTTCACTCCACGATCAAGAAGCTACCCCAGACCGATCTGAGCAGCCTGCAGAGCCCATGGCCTTTCATGCAATGGGGGATCGACATCGTTGGTCCGTTCGATCGAGCACCGTGTCGCCCGATATTTAGTCGTTGCCATGACTACTTCACAAATGGGTCGGCCGAGCCACCGTCGAACCTCACGAACAAAAGGATTCAGACCTTCGTGTGGAAGAATATAGTCCGCCGCCGCATACCACACATTCTCGGTCTCGGATAATGGTAGCCGGTTCGTCGATAAAAATTTCAAGGTGGTGCAAAGAGCTCCGGATCGACCAACGCTTCACCCCGGTCGCACACCGCAAGCCAATGGTCGGACCGGGTGACGAACCGCACGATTATACAAGGATTAAAGAAGAGGCTAGACCGAGCTAAAGGCGATTGGGTGAAAACCTTCCCAAGTCCTCTGGTCCTCTGAATCGACACCTCGGACTTCGCACGGAGAAACACCTTTCACTGGTCTATGGAACCGGGCCGTCATACCGGCCGAAATCGGCGCACCGAGCCCACGCACTCTTCACTTTGACCCGGATGAGAACGAGGACGACCGCGGACCAACCTTGATGCTCTCAAGAAAAACGCGAACTCGCCTTCATAAACGGCTAAGTACAAGGGCCGGTCGCACGGTATTACAACAAAAGGGTCAAAGCCTCCGCGACCGCAAGTAGGCGACCTCGTCCTCTGAAATAATGAAGCCAAAGAAAAGCCGAACGATTAACAAGTTGGATCCGACATGGAAGGCCGCACTGCTCACGAGGACCTCGGCAGGGGCCTACAAACTATCTCACCTATCCGGTGCGCTTATCCCCCGAACCTGGCATATTTCTCATTTAAGGAGGTACTTTACATAGCTTCGATTTCAGATCAGCCTTATGTTAGTCTCCTTACTTTTTTTGCCGAAGTGCGATGTTATACACTTGTTGAATAAAATATTTATTTTTATAATGAGTATTCCATTTTATTGATATGCGAACATCTATTTGGATATACCGCATTTAAACCTTCACGAGGGGACGCCCTCACGAAGATAAATAACCCACTAAGTAGGGTACTCACTAAGCGCGCGCCGCACTCGTAGATTACTCATTAAATTGAACGTCTCAGTGCAACGCATACAGACTACTCATTAATTTGAAAGTCTACATGCACACATACAGATTACTCATTAAATTGAAAAGTCTACATGTAAAAGACATCCAGATTGGATCTCACCAAATTATGCCTGTATACAGTATAAATACATTTACGACCAAACGAAGTCCTAAGCTATGTTTATACCTCTCAAGAGGAAAAACGTACACTTCGAAACGAGTCTAAATACATTTATACCTACATACAAAGTCCTGCACTATATACATTCATTCGGACTTCCGAGCTCCGCCTCGCCGAGACTCACCGAAGCTGAGATAGTTTTGAACGAAATCCCTGTGCCGGCGATGAATACCGGAATGAACTCGGTGCCTTCCACCCAATCTATGAGGACGGCACCTCGGCCCGCCCGGGAGCGATCGACCCGACGCGGGCGGATTCCGGCTGGGAATGCGATCCTGCACTCGAGGCCACACTCGACCCGTGAGCCTCGACGCCGACCAAGACAATGCCTCGCCCCGAACTCTCGCCTTCCACGCCGACCGCCGCCTCGCGAGCCCTCGCCTCGAACCGCCGAAAGGCCGCCCTCTAAGCGCTCTCAGCCGAAGTGGACCCATTAGACGGAGCACTTCGCGTGATCGCCGTAGCCCCCCTCTTGAGCTCTTCAATTATGGGATCGGGCGCCCTGTAGACGCCGCGGGCTTGGGGCATGCGTCGTTTGCGAACGATCTCGTACATCCGCATGTATTTCGTGATGAGTCGAGGCGCCTTTAAACTTCTTGCTATTTGGACCTCCTCATCCTCAATACCATGCCTCCGCCAACAAGCTCGAACTCGATCGTCGGCGGATATGGTAGTTCCACCATCCGCGGATTACCTTCTCATACTGCATGCTCTTCCGAGATCCGAGCCGCTTCTCATTGTCACCGAGCCGCCTCACATCGCATCGTCCTCTCGATCACATCTGCAGATAAATCACCCCCGGACTTGAGTTGTGTAATCCTTAATTTTAACGCCTCATTCTCGCAGAAGGCGGACCACTTGCATCGACCTCATGCAACTTCGCTTCAGATTCGGTCCGACGATGCCGAGCCGACGTCCATCTTGGCGAACTCGAGTCATTTCGGCGGATCGACCTCCTCCAGGGCCACCTCTTCATCCTTCTCGCTAGAGCACCCTCGGACTTCTTTCGACTTTGTTAGTAACTCATGATCGAGTCCAAGTATTGAGATGTGGAATGCTAGAAATAAGACAACACACAAGGCATTTTAACAAGATATGTCTATTATTCAAAATGGAAGTTTATACAACACGAGTCCTATCGACCCCGCAAATCGCCTATTACATTAGGTCCACCGACCTCGGGCTCATTGCCGGACTCTCCGACCTCTCCGCGCCGCTGCTGCTTCTCCTCCAAGGTCATGTCGATCTCGGAGGATGTCCGAGCTCGGTCCCGCCATCTCGGTTTGGCTCAACTCGCAAGGAATGCTTGAAGCTCCACGCCTTCATCTTCCTTGACCGAGTTGACCTCCGCCGTCGAGCGAGGCGAAGATGCCAGCATCCACCACGGGAAGGAGGTCGCCCGGCGATTATGCGGGCATAATTCATGCATACCTCCCGAGGCGCGACCTCAACCCAACCGTCTTGGCCTTGTCAAAATCGGTCTCTCGCCGCCACCTCTAGGTGGGCGATATCACCGCGGCCTCATCACACCGCCGGTCGGAGATGAAGGAGGAAAACTCTCCGACTCGATAAGCTCACGCTTGGCGAAGGCCCTCAAGATAGGTCCTCGCCCGCCAAGAAGCGCTTGTCTGCGGCCGCTTCTTCTCCGCCTCGGCAGCCTCCTCCCGGCGCTCCACTGCACGGGCCACCTGTAAGGCCCGGCCGCCTTCTTAAGGCGCTCGGCGGCCGTCTTGCCACTGGCGTTCGCCTTTGCAAGTTCGGCGTCCGCCTGGCAGCGTCAGCGGATTCGTGACCTCGAGCGCCGGCGTCCGCCGCCTTCTCTCCATGGCCTCGTATTGCGAGGCGCCCTCAACAACAAGACCGGCCATGCGGTGCATCTCACCTGCCAACGAGGCCGCATCCTGAATATAGAACAATTAGCACCACGTAACGACAAAATTACAAGGAGAAGAGTAGCGACTTATACCTTTGGAAAGGATAAAGGAGAAGGCTTGGAAGCCGCACCTCGCGCAGGACCGCCATGGACCTCGATCTCCAACGTCGGGCCGAGGTCGCTCGAGGGCCGAAGATGTCCTCGTATGCCCACCACCACGGGTTGCCGGGTGACTCGCCGCCTCGCCTTCTTCCTCGCGGCTCCGCCGATCGGATGGTGCGGTAGCGGCGAGCTCGATATATTGACTTCTCTGCTAGGGTCAATCTTCACCTGTCTGAGAATGAGAATTTCGTTAGCACAACGAAATCGACGGGAAATAAAGATAAGAAGGTTGCCCTTACCCAAATCGGACCACGATCATCGAGCTTCGACCTATAAACACTCACCCGCATTGTTCAAGTCATCCTCGGTATAATTGATCGACAGATCTCGCCCATATCGTTCAACATCTTCTCCATGGGGCCTGGGGGATTGATTTTCACATCCTTCATCGCCCGAGGCCCCACTCATACCTCGGATACCCTCGGCCCGAGAAAGAAGTATCTATTTTGCGGTGGGATACCTTCGGGGGAAGCTATTTTAAACTTCAAACGAGGTGACGGATAATACACCCTCCTATAGACTTGATGCTAAAAACGCATCAAGACTTCAAAAGAAACTCCTCGCCTATGCCATAACAGCCACCTAGCCCAACCACCGACTTAATAGAATTCGAGGTCGGTTGGCATATGGGGATCCGAAAATACTCTTGCAAGCTAAGAAAATAGGAGCAAAAGGAAACCTAAGCCCACTATTAAACTATCTACAAAATGGTAATAAACCCTCCGGAGGCCATCGCCTATCATCGGGTTTCGTGAGCACCACCATGCATCCTCCGGGATGTGGTATTTCTCAACCACCAAGAGCTCCTCCGTCGTTAAAGTTGATCTCGCCGCACCAATCTCGATGCCATCCCATACCGACGACACCGGTGAAACCCAGAACTAAGTCCTATAGATTTACCTGGCGATTGTGGCATATATAATCCCTTACATCGAATCAGCGGCCGGAACCCGAAACCGAACCGAGTTATCGGGCGGTAGAGGAACGAGAAGATGAAGAATACATACTTACTTTTTCTGGAGCGAGATATCCGATTTCTTCAACAAAGTTTGAAAGAGGAATTGGGAATTTCTACAGGTATGCTCTCTGGAATAAAGCGTCGAAGAAGAAAGTGAACAGTTGCCTCTTTTGGACCTATTTATAGGACAAATGGCGCCTAAAATCTGCCGTTTCGTTTATCACACGTGCCTATCTACGATTGGATGTGTGATCGACGCGCACGCTGTTCGAAGCGCCCAACTACCGTCTGACGCGTATGACGTACTCTATGGAAGACAGACCGCCAGTCTGATCACGTAATGATTACATTGAGCTCGGACATCGGACTACGCCCATGTCCTCCTCGGACCAGCAGAAGTCTTTCAGGTCGGACCTCGACGTCCTTCATAAAGCGGGGAGCCATCTGGTCGCGCACTTGTCTTCGAGACGACCACACAATCGAGACCTCGGTTCCTATCGGCGGACAACCCCTTACAAGAGTTTCTCCTTCGATTCGGACCTCGGCGTCCTCCATAAAAGCGGTCGATTGCACCAAACCTCGGTATACAAGATTCAGTCATAATCGGCTACCTTGTGCGGCAGACAAGAACCTTCAACGAAAACTTGACCAAGCAACATCCCGCCTCGGAAAGCACATTCTCCGCTTCACCTCGGCAAGGATATTCCTCGACTTTTCTGTGGCTATGATAGGATACGGCCCAACCTCTCGGGCCCACTAGCGAGCCCAAACGAGTGGGCCTAACCTAATGTTGCCTACTCGGTTACGCCAATAACACCCCCAAACCCTAATTAAAGGCGGAGTTAAGGGCACGATAATGGGTAACGGTGGAAATCATGGGCAATGATAGTGGAGATCATGGTCATTATAGGAAGATCATGAGCCCGCCAATCGAGGATTCGTGATTAGGTTTACGTTTGTGTATAAATAGGAGTTAGATTGAAGGTAAAGGGTTAGCAAATTATCGAATACTAGAGCTCTTTGAGATACTCATTGTAATACGATTATAGTGAACATCTTGAGGACTATCACCTCCGTGGGCGAGATCTTTTCTTTTGATCGAACCACGTTAAAACTCCTGTGTTCTTTACTGCTTTCTATAAATCTTTCATATCGACGTAGACAGATTTATCAGTTAGAGTGTTATTTTTTTTTCTCATTTTAGTTTCATTTACAGATGTTCTAATTGTTGTTTGTATTGAAAATTATAATGTTGTTCTTTAATTCAAGATCGACTCATATTTGCAACGTATTCAAGAAATACAGTGCAAAAACGTGTATTTCACTAGTTGGAGACCATCAACTCGTGAAATGAAGTTGTCTTTTTGGTATTTCACGATTTGGGGGCCACCTACTCGTGAAAATACACAATTCTACATTGTATGTGCTAACTCGTGAAATGTATTATTTTACATACTAACTCGTAAAATGCAATAAGGGTAATGGTAATAATGATTATTGTTTATCTTTTATATCTAAATAGTTATATTTTATCTTTACTATATGATTCATGTGAAGACGTTCTCACATGAGGACACATGGAGACCATACCTTAAATCTCAATTAAAATATGATCTCCATACATAATTTCAATCAGAGGGTAATTTACATATATCTTTATGTAAAGGCATTCTCATAACAGACTTTGTCTAATATAGAAAATGTAATTTAAAAGGTTCATTTGATAACAATAAGTGATTAATAGGTTTGATTAATGAGCTCGTGCTTTCAGTTATTTACATCGAAGACATATTATAAATACGGTATTGATAAATTTACACACTATGTATGTACATATTGAGGTTTGTTTTGTCATTTTCCATTAATTTTGAAATTATAGTATTAATTCCTTTAATTGAATCTGTAATTTATATATTTGACCTATGCGTTAATTTAGGAATAAATATATTCAAATCGCTTAATTTTTGGAAACATAATATCCTGATTTTATTTCCAATATATTAGTTACAATTATTTCCAAAACGCAAAGTATAAAATTTTAAAATGATTAATACAATCTTACAAAAAATAATGCAACTAGTCAAAAATAGAATCAACCACAAAGAAATTAATTAAATTACGGAACACAAAATCAAATAGCAAAGTGGCCGAGATTATTTTCCTAACACTTAATTTTTTTATCTTTTAATCATAATTTCCTAAATATTAATACAAACAAATGAATAAGCCTAATATATGAAGCCTCTAAAATGGGTCGGTATCACTAAGAATTTTATTTATATCATAAGTTTGCAATATGGGAAAACCATACAACATAAATTAAGAAAAAAAAACTAAAATCAAAATTCTTTAAGTATATGAACAAAAAAATAAATTAAATAAATCTTGTACAAAAGGAATAATATAATATAATAAGAAAATAAAATATTTTGAATTTTGATTGTAAAATATTTTGAATTGAAAAGAAATGAAAGAAATATTAAAAAAAAAAAGTAAAATTGAACTTGAAAATAGGCGTAGTTATTTCATCCCAAAATTTGATGCATATCCAATTAATGATAGTGTTTATTATTAAGGAATAAATCCATTAGTTATTTTCTTTACTAATATGTAGGAGGTATAAATTAGTCATAAGATTAAATTACTAATAATTGAACCGGTTTATAGAAAACCAAACCGATTCGATTTAAAATTTAGGGATATTATGTAGTTACATAATATGTAAAGAAATCTTTATCCTTATAAATAATGCATTTCATTTAGTACATTCAAAATCACAATTATCCTTCATATTCCCTTCTCCTCGGTAATTAGGGATGAGCACAGTTTGGTTAACTGACCATTTATCATACAAAAAATCTACCATACGATTTTTTATCAGTTTGGTTAATCATAAAACAAAAGTAAATTAAAATGTTTTATTGTATTTTTTAGAAACGTACCAATTGCAATTTCAAATGTAAAAAGAATGATAAAAAATTGTAAAGAATGGTAAAAAAATTGTAGTACCAAACAAATAATATCAAAAGGTAATATTTTAGTCATTTTCGACTAATATCGAGTAATTTTCAATTGGTTATGGACATATGACGAAACATCAATGCTAAAAGGTTGGTGATTTTCTTCTACAAAACAAAAAAAAATACGTATAGCTAGCAAAATATAGCAAAAGGTATATATATAATTATTAAACAATGCATGGAAACAAATTACTAAGTCCATCAATTATACTTATATATAATAATAATAATAATAATAATAATAATAATAATAATAATAATAATAATAATAATAATATTTTCATAATTATTTATGAGTACCGATTCAGTTTGATTAACCGTGGGTGTTTATAATAAAAATAAATAAAAGCGAACCAGTATTCTCGATTTTTTAAAATTATTTTGGTACGGTTTGTCGTTCGGTTCGATTTTTGATCTTTTTTCACACCCCTATAAATTATTTTGATTTTACATATTTATATTTGATTACATTAATACTCCATATTTTTTTAGTATCTCCAACCGTTAAATAATAAATATCAAGAAAATAGAGAAATTTATTTTTTAAAATTTATTAACAAAATATGAAGAATATCATGATTCTTATCTTAAATTTAGAAATGAGAAATTTATTTCATAAAAACAAAAAGTATTTATAAGAAAATGAAAATCTTTATAGGTGTATATTATATTGTCAGCACAAATGCGATGCGTGAAAATATCATAATTTGAAATAATTATCTTACTGGTTAAGAAACCACGTCTCTTCAAGAAGAAATTTATAGCTCGCACTCAAGCAATATAATAGGCACGAATGTGACTGGTGAGGATGCATCAACATCTCTGCAATTTGAGACCCTTTCGTTGTTTATTCACTTTAATTGCGTGTATGTGGTTAATTTTGTTACTTAATATATACTGTTTTAATAACCCAATAAGTGTCCCATAACATTATAATATACATATTAAGGAAATGAGTCATTTTATTCATTTTGCCCCTAATTATTATATATAAAATTGAAAAAATAAGGAATTTTACATTATTTATTATAATTAATTATTTAAAATAAGAAACTTATTTAATAACTAAATTCATTTCAAAATGAAACATTTATTAGATAAGGGAGCGAGTATCTTTCATGATCACTGTCATAATCTTTTAATAATTACTTGATAACTAACAATATTATTCTACAAAATCCTTCCTAAGATCCGACAAGAATGGCCCAGATCTAATCAGCGCTTTATAGGAACAAGTGAAGCAGACATTAAAAATCACAAATACTTAATTAAATACCCCATCACAACCGAATGAGATTTAATATCACATAATTGATATTTCATTTTATGTTTTACTTTTAATTTTCATATATATTTGTTATTTTTATTTTGTATTTTAATTTAATTTTGTGATTATTAATAAGGGATTATTCCATTCAATTAAGGTACATATTTTTCTATTTTTTTTATTATTTAATAATTCATTATTAGAGTTGATAAATCCAAAGTTAGGGAATATAATTTTAAAAAATTCTAGTGTTTAAAATAAAAGTTAAATATAATTTATAATATTATAATAAATTTTATTTTTAATAAAATATCATTAACATAATAGATATAATAGTTGGACACTGTGACACATACAAAATTACAAGACTAAGGATTTCATCCCTACCACAACCCCACCCCAACCCAACCCCACTATCATACAGGTGGATAAGTAGCAATATAGAATTTCAATTGTGGTGGGTATGGGATATTCTTGAATATGACTATAGAGTGAGAGTCTACTGGGAAATTTCAAGATTTGCTCAAAAAAGATTTTCAGTAGTTTGTTTATATGCTCTTCCCATTTTGAGTTTAGATTTAACGGACTCGCGCGACACATTAAAACCATTTCATAAAACCGAGTTACATGATTACAATTAAAACTAATGTACTAACACTATCCAAGATAACATTTTTTGAATAAATTATATTAGGTAACAATAAGGTTCAAACTATAAAAATAAAGTAAACATATATAGTGAATGTATAAGATGAGTTTGGACATCAAAACATATTTAGAAGGGAAGACTTGGAAAACATATTTGAAATTTTGAAACCCGTAATAAGAAAGTTGCTTGGACAATTTAGCATCCATTACCTTTCAATTTCAAGAGTTTTGAAATGACATTGGGAATTTGAAGTTAGTTTGAGATAAAGTGATGAATTCGAGTTTAAATAGATTCATTTTCTAATCAAACATAGATAAATATAAATAAAATTATAAATGTACCACTGAATGTGGATTTGTATATAGGTCATGTATAGATAGTGTCTTAAAGATTTTGATCCATGAAATAATCTTACACAATTTCTTTGCATATACTTATAATGCAATGCAAATGGAACTGAGTGTAGTTTGAATGCATTTTAGTTTTTCAGTATAAGGTCAAACACTTGTCTGGAGAATGGACAACACCTAAACAATGCTTTTTTGCACTAATTAAGTAGCTTGATTTGAGATTAAGTTTAGCATCTTCCTCTAGAAAAGGGACCCGCATTAACCATATAAGTATGTTTAATTATTTATTTATGGTGATTATCTTATCGTTAAGATTTAAGAATAATTAGACATTTGGCACTCCAACTTAATTAGCGAACACACAAGGTAACATGACATTCCTAGCTAATTAATTAGATTAATGCACCTAATAACATGCATTAACCTACTTGCTATTGATTACTTCTATATATGGTTTAGTGTAGATTATTTGTCATGATAAATTTCAGAAGTCGAGGGAATTATGAAAACGAATTTAATTATATAACCCGTAAATTTGAATTTCATCCGTTTCAAATGTAAATATCTACACACTCTTGTGGAAAAAAATCTAAATCCCTCAATCGAGATCCTCTTAGAGTGTTTGGGAGAAACATAAGCTCCCAAAACAAATTTTATAATCTCACCAAACACCCTCTTAATTTCAGCGCATTAATTTTGCATTTAAAAAAGTCACTATTCTTATCATATTTTCACTCTATGTGTATATTAATTGTTGTTGTATCGACTAGCTACTGGTAAAATATTAAAACATATTTGTACTATTGCAATCATATGCGTATAGTGCTCAACTCATAGCAATAGACAAAACTTAGGCATCAATGTTGGCAAATTAAAGTAGCCCAATCACAACTTAGGCATCAAATTTAAAAGCTAATCCTAATAATGTCACCCTCCATGAAGATAATTATATGTTTGGTCAATACATCTATCAACTATGGTCCATCCATGTGAAAAATCCCCAATTGAAATTCTATAGGTTCAAGAATTATAGAGCAAACCCTAACAGGTTTCCAAGGCAGATTCTTTTCTTTAGTGATATAGCATGCCATATATTATCAAAGGCACAGTTCCCAACTCTGCTTTCCATTATTTTATTTTATTTTATTTTTATTTAACTGAAAAAACAAAATTTTGACCGGTCAATTGATTTGACTGATGCTGATTGCCCACTATGACCCTGATTGTCTTACATGTGGCCCACTACAAATTATTTTTCTACTAAAAGTAGGGTTTCTTGATTGATAATCTATTTCTCACCGATCTAATTCCAAACCTCATCCAAAATCCTATATTATTACATATTTTCAATTCGATTATTCCCTTTCTTCGCCTCCTCTTTTTCCCCCTGGAAAATGTAGACATATTCATCTTTTCTCTAGTGTAATAATTTTTTCGGTCAATAATAAATGTTTAGTAAAAATATTATATACTAATCGACTTATAATAATTTAAAATAGACTATTTGAATTAGATTTTTTTTCTTTTCAAAATTACACTTAATGGATGTCCCAAGCTCTTTCAAGTGACCTTTACCTCTAACATCACCTATGGAGCAATTATTTTGTCCTTTGAAAATTTGTAGATTGAGGCAAAATGCAAGCATTTTCATGGGATCCCAAGAGAATGTTAGTAGAGTGGGATCAATGATTGTTTGTTTATTATGATCGTATGTGGTAGTGACAGGTGATGACAACGTTAGAATATTTGTTGGGAGGCATTGATTTTCCCACCACTCCAAGAATCTTGGTCCCTCAAATTTATTTGTAATATTGGGAAACACACAATACTACTACATAGATGTGCTGACTGGCTAAGTGTTAGCTAGATCACCTGCTTCTCTTCTTTTCGTTTTGATTGGCTGATTATATATTCCCAGTGGATTGCATTTGTTATCTTAATGGATAAGGAAATTCACCCAATCATTCATTACTTGAACATTACTACTTTGTAGTCATATGTGTGTTTCATGTGATGTCACAATTTAGGTTTGTGTTAAGTTGACTTAAATAGATTGATTCCTGTCAAGTTGGTTGTAGGAATAGTACTTTTGAAGATGTTGAATCATTCGTCGTCATTTCCTTTCATATGAGTGAATCAGTTTGTCAAAAAATTAGGAATGAGCATAAGACTTGACAGCCGATATATATATCATGTTTTTAATCGGGAATATAAATATTAGTAATTTGCAAGAAAATGTGGGTACATGAGTTCGTCCACAGATCAGGAATGTGCATAAAAATCGACACAAAAATATGACTTTTTAAGTAAAACAAATACTCTGTTCTTCCCTATATTTTTTTATTTTTTCTTTTTGATACGTCCCAAACTTCTTCATATTACATATATAGATACTATCATACAAAATACTTCATATTTATTATCCTCAACAACACTCTTTAGTTACATATTTTACCACTCATGGTCCACCATTATCCGTCCTTATTATCCTATACAATACCACTTATTTATATATTTTATCATCCATGACCTACCACTAATTAATTTAACACTACACTATTACAAGACCCTTATCCCACTCACAATTAATATTCTCAATAATTTTTATTAAAACTCGTGTCGAAGATTCACATGAAGAAAATTGGGGGACGAAATGAGTATTAAGAAATTGGTTGCCGATCCATGTGGTTGTGGCAACTTAGCTTCAAAATCCCTTTTCCTTGCTTTCACTAAAACTAGGAGTGGTTATTCGGTTATTCGATCAGTTTTGGATAAAAAAAAATAATCGAGATGAATTAACCAATTTTTTTAAATACCGAACCAAATCGAAATAACCAAACTATATTTCAGTTAAACCAAATTTTTAATAATAAGAAGAAAACAACAACTGAATAATTTGGCTCTTGAGCAACTGAATACCGAATATAGGGGATGAATCATGTAGAAACATAAATATTGATAAGAAATAGAAAATATGTACTGAACGTATAAAGTTGTTGCACTTAACATAAAGTTGTTACACCGAATTTGGTGCAACAAATTTATACATTTAGTACAACGACTTTATATGTTTAGTACAACTTTTTTATTTCTTACAAATATTTACATTCATAGGTATATATCAGAACTTTTCCCACTAATAATTGGTGTATGCACTTTAAATAATTACCCACTTGGTTAATTGATCAATCGAGTTTCATTTCAATTTGAGAAATTTAGATGTCTCTTCATGGAGCCAAACCTGACAGAAAAAAGGCGGACGGAAATTTGCGGTGAAGACATCAACATGCATGCACAAGATAAAAGAAAATGAATGTTGAGTTTAATTTGTTGGAACCATGAACTATGCAGCAAAACATGAAATGTGTAATGTTACTCTAAAAGTATGCACAGAAAAATTTAATAATTTTATGTGTCAGCATTATAAGTTGCGCTGAGAGCAAGAACTTAATTTGTTTCATTGATTGGACTAAATAATTAGTAATAATGTACTTAGATCCAATATTATAATCTAAATAAATTATATATATATATATATATATATATATATAGGATATAGATCATATAAGAATGCTAAATGTTGTGAGAAATAGGAATAAATCCTGTCCATTTATCATCATAAATCAATGATCCAGATTTAATATAGGTGTGCTAAACGTTACTATTATTTGTGCTATGAATTAAGCATCCGAAATACTTGCTGAGGCTAATTTCGGAAATCTGTATTTTATGTTAACAGTTATTACCATAATTCATGGGATTATATATCTTCTATTTATGGATAAGTTTAGATTTGATATAGCTATACTAACGCACATAAAATTATTCAGTGAAAGAAAATATACATATATTCTTTGTTCAGAATTTTCGTCATCTTTATCTCCATGGAACAGCAATGTATTTTTTTGTTTATATTATATTGTATCATTGTTTCGATTGATTGTTGTTGCACTTATAATGTATATTTGTTGCATATACACATATTTTCTTTGCAAAAAATTTGTAACTTGTCAGCATTTTAATGTTCGTCATTATTTTCGTTTGTATTGGTAATATTGTATTATGGTTTTTTTGCCTTTTGTTTTATCTTGGTCGTTTTAGTTGTTTTATTTGTATATCTAAGTTATTTTTCATTGTTTTATGCTTCATGGAACATCTGTAATTTAGTTTTATATTATAAGGTATATCCTATTTCGCTTAATTTATGTTGCAATATTAATGTATATTTGTTGCACTTATAATGTATATGTGTTGCATATAAATATATTAATCTTTGCAATGAAATTGTAATTTGTCAATATTTTTATAATGTGCGTCGTTATTTTCGTTTGTATTGGTAATATTGTATGTTTTTTGCCTTTTGTTTTATATTGGTCGTTTTAGTTGTTTTATTTGTATTTGTAAGTATTTTCAGTTTTTTCTGCTTCATGTATCATCAGGGTAATTTAGTTTTACATTATAATGTATATCTTATTTCGCTTAATTTTTGTTGCACTATTAATGTATATTTGTTGCACATATAGCGTATATTTGTTGCATATAAACATAGTTATATTTGCAATGCATTTGTAACTTGTCAGTATTTTTTTAATGTGCTTCGTTATTTTATTTTGTATTGGTAATATTGTATTATGATTTTTTTGCCTTTTGTTTTATCTTGATCGTTTTAGTTGTTTTATTTGTATTTGTAAGATTTTTTTCATTGTTTTTCTGCTTCATGGAACATCTGTGTAATTTAGTTTTTTGCAATTTGATTATGTACGAATAAGTGTTTTTAATTCAGCTATAGTTTTTTTAAGTATGTGTCATAACAGTTATTAAACTATGATTTTAGTTATATTTTCAATTTTTGTATACAACATTTTATTTACAAATGAACATATTAAGTTATATTTTCAATTTTTGTATACAACATTTTTAAGTATACTGTTAATGTGCCAAGATATACAAAATCAGCATTGTACATATTATTGCAAATAAAACACAAACAAAACATGTTAAATTTTGACAGCATATTATGACAAAACAGGCAAAAATATATAGAGTCACATTCGTGTGCCACATATATATATAATGTGCTGTATACATGCCTTCCATATGCAATAGTCTAGATTGTGCCTTCCATATACTATCACAAAATTGTAAATATTATTGCAAATAAAACACAAATGCTACAAAATCAGCGTTTTATGCAATACAAATAATTCAATGTGCAATAAACAAAACATGTTTTACAGATCCATTGTATCACACACGAATTAATATCCTCTTTTCCAGGAAGTTGAATAGATTTCCAAATCTTGCAATTGATTGTGTGATATAATTATCTTGTATTTCCCACTTCTACCCCTGCACGTATTTTACAGGAAGCAAATATAGGTTCAGATTTTTTTTAATTCAATATTGAAGGACAAATCACATCCATTGATTATATTAGAATAAATGGATGAGATTTATTCCTAGTTCTCACTCTTAATACCTTTCTCACCATAACCACCCCCTATATGTTATTTGATTATTCGATTTAAAAAAAATTGACCGATCGAAAACTGAATTCGGTTATAACCGAATTAATCGAACAAACTTGTTTTTTCTGATTGATTCGATTATGTTATTTGATTTTAGATATTTTGCTAGCACTAACTAAGACAACCTTTTATATTTGAAATAAATATAAAGAAAGGAAATGTATATTAAAAAGGTACATTATATAAATGATAAAAAGGGTTTTCTATGTTTTGTGAAGTAAAAATAAGATTGGTGATGGATCGAATCGCATGTTAATTTCTGTGTCGATATTCATTTATATCTGCTTTTTAGGTGCATGTGACAAGATTTGACGTATCAAAGTATCAATGTTTATGTACATAGCCGTTTATGACATATCAGCTTTGTATTACAAAATTCAAAAGTAAAACTACCTTCATTGGTATACTAGTTAAAGTTTCATGCATATGCTTTCTTAGAAGTTTTACAATTTATTAACTCTTTAACATGGTATTCGTGCTAATAATAACATTTTCAAGAAAATATGAAGGAAAAACCAACCTATAACTTAAATAAACATATATCAACTGGGTTGTATTTCAATTTTTTAATTAATTAATAATCAATGCTATGCAATGCTATATATGAAGATGGTCACATGTATGATGTATTAATCATCGCTTATAAGTATATATTAGGTTGCACGTCTTTCTGAAAATAGAAAAGAAATTAAAAAACATATATAAACTACGTGACATGTACAAAAATAGGTACTGATTGTTTCATTCACGTGTCAGAAATATGGAGCAAACTTTGGTTGGAAACAATTCATAAGAGTGAACATAAAGTAGAATGATTGAAATCACTAATAACGTCAATTACCATTGTATTCTGATGAGGATGATATATTTAATATACTATATGATATAACATATAAAATATATGATATATAATATTATTTCTTATACAACTTACATTTCCGCTGCTTGAAGCATGCAGAACACCTGTACAAAACCTACTGATTCATTCACCACAAAATTTACAGAATACCCTTAATTTTATTTTCCATGTCTAAAGTTGTAAAGTTTAAATATATAGTTATATATAGAGGAAGATTATAATAGACACTATCCCCTACCCCTGTAAATTATGAGCTATTGCCTATGTGTGTGCTCGTATAATGCTAATATTTTTCATATGCGATAAATTATATAACGATTAATAGTTTCAATTAATTCCTAATTAATATGAGAATACAAAAAAAATTGATAAATTATTGAACTGTCCTCAAAATTTAAAATAAATATGGATGTCTTAGGAATTAAAAATTTGGAAAACTTGATTCTTTTTATAATACTTATAGATTATCAACCTCATTTCCAATTTTGTCTTTTAGATTGATATTTTATTATCATGTATAACAAAGTATTTACTAAGATACAGGAGTATATCATTTAAAAGAAAAAACCTATACTCCAAAAACTAATTAATATAGCTTCAAGTGTTGCCCTTTAAGATCCCTTCCAAAGCCACGAATGTTATAATCTTTATGTCTCATTTAAAATGTCCAATTTTTTCAATTGTCCCATTATAAATATCTCATTCTATTTTAGGAAATAATTATTCTTTCAAAAGGGTGGACCTTATCCATTTCTTAACATTTTAACTATTTTATATATTTCTACTAAATATTCGTATTCAAAAGAAATAAGATACTTTAGGAGTAATAATTTACTACAATATCTACTTTAAAATTTGTCTAAAACTTCATTTAATATTATTTTACTATTGTATTCTACAGATACATTATCGAGGAAAGCTGTAATTTTACATCAATTTCCCATATAAGGTAGAGAGAAAGGGTACATAAGAATTGAATGAAAAGAGAGGATTGAAGTCGAGATGATCAAGAAAAGTACACGACATGGTACGTAGAGTAGTAGTAGACTAGCGGTTGTCTGCTTCCGAATTTAAACCTCCCCATGAATTAAATTTCAAAGCCCGAAGCGCGCTGCTGAATGCATGTAGCTCGGGCCGGGCCCAGCGTGGTCCACACCCTTCCTCCCACGCCGCTGGGTCCCACCTGACGACTGTGGCCCCAAATCCGAAATGAAATGCCGCTCTCTTCTCTCTCTCTAGACTGCTTTTCTCGTGTTCTCTCTTGCTCTTGCGTGCCAACTCCCACATATTACTTACACACACATCCCCACCACAATCTTGTAATCATTGCACTCTCTCTCTCTCTCTCTCTCACACACACACAAACACACAAACTATTCTCTCTTTATGACGACAGCCCACTTTGTCCTCCCTCTCTCGCTCTGAATATATATATATATGCGTGTGGGTTGCTCAGCTTGTGGTATTAGGCCGAGTTTCTCTTTTCCATTTTCTGCAAGATTCGTCTTTCTCTTCACCAATCGCTTCCAAGTTTTGTAAAAGAGCTGAACCAGCTTTGATTAGAAGAAGAAAGATAGATCAAGTATAACTGCTGCATGGTGGGATGGATTCTTCAAGCGCACAGCAGCACCATCATCAGGTCCGATTTTGTCTGATTTTATTTGAATGATTCAGTTGAAAATCAATCTGCTTTCTTCAACCACTTTACTGATTTGTGAATGTGTATGTGTTGATCTTCCTATCCTTCTTTCCTTCTCTCTCTCTCTATATATATCTTTTTCTTCCCTTTTTCATTATTGGGAATTTTATTTTGAGGTTTGTGAGAGATGATGAAAAGAAAATATTTTCTTGATTTGAAGAGTAAGATTTTTAGGGTCGCAAAATCTCTTTTCCCATAATTTCGAAACTGAAAATTTTATGCAAAAAATCATTATAATTTCGAAATTTCTGATTGTGCAGTATATATTTGATTAAAACAAAAATTTCTTTGCCTTTTGTCCCTGGAAATTTCCTCCTAATCTGATTCCTTTAGCTTCTTTCTCTCTCTCTACACCCCGATTCAAACTAAACTACTAATGCTTATAATTTAAATTAGAATCATGTGCGTGAATATTAAAAGTGGAATACGTGTAGGTAGATGTGTTGTCTTGATTGACATAAGCCTCCACCAACAAAATACTATTACCACAGTATTAATTTCACTTTTGTTGTTTGCTGATGAAATATACTAGTGTCGCATCTACGAGAGTAAGAAAGGAAATTGACAATATGTTACATGGAAATATATTCAGGAAATGGGGCTACAAACGCTAGAAAGCATGCTTGCGTGCAACAAATCACAGCAAGCTGAAAACAAGAAGCCGAGGCCAGCCGATATGCAGGCTCTAAAATGCCCTAGATGCGACTCCACCAACACCAAATTCTGCTACTACAACAACTACAGCCTCTCCCAGCCCAGATACTTCTGCAAATCCTGCAGAAGATACTGGACCAAAGGCGGCACCCTCCGCAACGTCCCCGTTGGCGGGGGCTGCCGCAAGAACAAGAGGTCCTCCTCCTCCTCCCCCTCCTCGTCCAAGAGAAGCCAGGACCAGCCCGTCCCGACCCCACTCCCGTCCATGGCTCATCTGAGTTACAACTCCAACGATCTCAATCTTGCCATTGCGAATTCAGGCCATTTAGGGTTAGAGGATCGCGATTTTTCCATCTGGGGAATACAAATATGACCCAACATCACCAGCACCACGGCGATGGTCTCAGGAGTTTCGGCGGTGGCGGCGCCTCTTCTTCTGGGCTGTTCGATGCCATCAGAAGTGGTGCTATTGATAATCACAGTGGTGGGTATGGGATGCAGAATTTGTACTATGGTGGGAATGGGGAGGTTGATCAGAGTGGGGGGATGGGGATAAGTGGGGCCCACGAGATGGGGATGCCGTCGCTGTACGAGGAGTACGGAGGCAGCGGCGCTTCGACGGCGGTTAAGCAGGAAATTTGCGGCAGCGGGGGGACGGGGATGGGAGGATTTTGTGGGGCTTCCCGTGGCAGAATATGAGCAATGAGGATGACAATGTATCGAATTTTCATACTGCCAGATTGAACTGGAGCGGAATTGGCTCGTCTAATTGGCAGGGACTTCTCAATAGCCCTCTCACGTAGAGAATCCCCCCAAAAAATTTCAATTATTCGCGTCTGTTGACTGTTGCGAATAATTTTAATTGTTTAGGTCGAGGATTTGACGTGGATTATAGTGTTTGCTAGAGGCTGAAAAAATAAGTAATATTCATAGAGTTTTGCTTCTAAGTATTTCAACGTAACAGAAACGCTTAATTTAATGATGTGGATTTTTGTGGTAGTAAGAGGGATCTGATTCACTTGAATCATCTACTCTTTTTTTTTTTTCCTTGGCTGTCTACATAGACTACATTTATTTGTTTGACGACAAACTAATGAAATTTCATTTCTTGTTTTTTTTTATATTTGTTGTCGTCATTTAATTTCCTAAAGTAGGGCAGACTGCTTTGTTTGCCTACTTCGAAATGGATTTTGAAAACGATTCAAAATAGGTTCAGTTCAGCATGTCTGAACACTGAAATTCTGGACAAAAGATCTTGAAATTGGCAGTGTTCGGCTGCAAGAAAAATGGTTAACAATTGTTTTCAAGAGATTATGTAATGATGGTTTATTGGTTAGTGGATTATTAAATGGGAATGGAATGTGGACTAGGGATTAATTAAATGATAATTATGGTTTCACTGGTCCCGAAGACATAGAAATTCAGCAAATTAGGGTGGAGTTTTCCGCGATTTGGACAGACCAAATCCAAGTGCAGATTTGGGCGTGAAACAAAAGTCTATGGAATAATGTTGTCAGTTACGACTTGAAACATATCTCCTATTTGGACAGATTATCTTATAGACTACCACCCTATTTATTTATTATTTTAATTCTGCTGCTAATTTCAAATAAAACAACTCTGCGCCGAATGAAACAGATCTCCTATTTGGGAGTGTATATATGTGTTCCCAAAAAATAAAATAAAAAAGCTAGCACATACACTATCGACTCTTTGGGTGGTTGAAGGCATCCTTAAAGTATATGATAAGCACTTGATTTTAATTGGTGTGGATTGTCAATAATATCTATGTTGGACTTAATAATGAAGAACAATAAAGCTTACATTATTAACTCCATATATACTTGTGTGTGTTAGTGTGTGTGTGTTTGATAATCTATTATATACATATATATATATATTGATATTTAATGACAATGATTAATAAAATATTGATTGGTTTGCGAAATAATATGATGACATGTATATAGCGCAGGCAATCAATACAATATTACTTGTGTAGTGGAGAGCACTAATACTCGTACCATAACAAATAGATAATCATGGAGATTATATAACTTTATATTATTTCACATAGAAGTGTCTTTATAGAACGTTGCCTTTTTTTTACAAAGTTACATATTTGTCAGTATCCGAAGTTATTCATTCATATTATATATGTAATTAAACATATATATTTTTGAGAAATTAATAAACATTTTTTTGGGAAATTAAACTATGATAAAAAAAAACGTCGTTGAAAGAATATCTATTAAAAAATGAAAACTAAAATAGATTCACCAAGGTTCTTTAGTTAAAAATGAATATTAATACATATATAGTCATGAAGTCAAATATTTCTTATACAAACACACAAAAATTTTAAGATATCTAAAAAATTAAAATATCATTAATAATATTGAAAATACAATAACCCCCAACACTACAAAAACGAATAAATGATCTAAATTTGTAGGTTAATATGCATGTGAAAAAAAGATGATTGCCTAATAAGTCCCAACACCATTTTTTTGTAAAATTAATTTCAGGCTCTAAATTTTGAAAACTTCATAAAGGTTTTCTTTTGACAAAGTAAAATTTCATAAAGTTAAGAAACTAAAATGTAATAATCCCAATATAACAAAAACATATAACAATCGATATACAACAAGTTTATTTTGAGAAAGAAAAAACGTCTTTTTTTAGGTGTGGGAATTTTGTCATAAACTTCATTGTCATTATACAGATAGATATGTATGTATAGTTATTCTGAAACCTTCCAATTGAAACAGAAGGTCCAAATATGACATTATCAGATACAAGCGGAAAAAATGTTCGGACCACCGGATATATGTTTCTAACTATAGCAAGAAGATCACTTTAATCACAACTACACGGAATTTTAGTTATTGAACAAAAACAGTATAATGCTTATTACAGCGAAAAGATAACGCAGAGTTTTGCACTCAACAGTTTCAACAGTCCATGAATTGTCATAAAACAGATTTAAAATAATCTTAATCTTCCAATTCATAACATAAAATTCAAATGAATCTATCACTACCATTGTCTGATAGTACACTTGCTCACAATTATCTCCCCAGCGCAAAAGTGCTCCAAACATGGAAGGAGAAATAACACCATGGCCATTTTTACGAACACGACGAACTAGCAAGGTTTTATCAGCAAAACCTCAAAGTTGAACCGCGCAAAGAACCTCGTACCTAAACTCCAGCAGGTAGCATCTTGTATACCTGTCTTCATCAAATAAGAGAACATCATATTCAGAAAGCCAAGTGAAGCGTTTTTGGACCCTGCCTGCACCATGTGCTTGCAGAGATAAGTATATGCTTCAAACAGAATTGAGAAATCAACTATCTAGGCCATGGTCTAAAGGTTTGTGGCAATATCATGAATAATGCCTAGTTGCTGCGTCAGCTGCAATATTTAGGACAACCTTTGTTCTTTTTCTTTCTTGCTTTGAAGTTTACAGCTCTACTCCTTTTTCTTGATTGCTAAATTGCCCAAGGAACTCCAATTGCCTTCCATAACCAGTCACATCAAATTCTTAAAAGCCTCAGAATTGAAGCAAAAACTGAACCTGAAATTCACAAGCACAATGCATAAATATGTATCCCTGATGTGAACAGTTACCTAACTACAAAATCTTTGGTAAAATAAATTTGGTGACATTAAAAATATTAGGGTGTTTCAACAAACTGCATCGGTACCATACTGTCATTTCACATTTCCCGAATCAGTCTTTGTTTTAGTGGTTGCACCTGTCTTCATACAAACTCAAGTTAAACGTGATACGATCAATCCATGCATGCCGAAGATTAGTGACCATTATGTATAAAACTAACCAAGAAACCATTATGAACTATTGACAATTAATAGAAACTACAACAAAAATTCACCTGATTCAGAAGAAAATGTGCAACCAAGATGAGGACTGAACATGACAGACTTACGCCCGACTCTGAGTATTAGGGCACGCAAAATGGCTATAAAAATCACATAGCACCCATTGACTCGACTTCGGCAGCTGGAGGCAGACAGTTGCTCAATCAGAGGGCGACCCGCTACTGAGGGATTGCCCTATAATCCAAGAGCCTATATTCCATTCCCGACATGGCTGCTGGTAGATGAGGATGGGTTTCACAGGTGGCCGACTAAAACTTGAAACATAAAGGTTCGGAACAACTTTTTACTAACCATTAGCATTGTCCATGATGCTTTTAAACTCGGGACAAGACAATGACATCACCTATTCCATTAAACCATAAGAAAGAAAATTACTAGTTGGTTGTTGTCGAGCAGTTGGCAGAGAGCATTTCCTCTAATAGTTTGGTTTTCCGGGGAGAGATTGGATCCCCTTTTGGAGCAAATAAAATTACTCAAAATATAGCTGCAAACTCCGACAAAACCAGAATTCATTGAATATAATAGCATAAAGCTCAATTTCATATAATAATTATGCTTAATATCACTAAAATAGGTATGATATATATTGCCTATTACACACGATGATCAAGAGTTTCTTGACACTAATATTTGATGTTCCATATCCAATGATTTGAGACCCGATTGAGCTCGAGTAACCAAATATATACATTGAATATGCATTTCATTAAGTCCATTAGCATTCAAAGCGTTTCATTGCCATAAAAGGACTCCACTGCTTCGCCAAGATGGACTAAAATAATTCAATTACTTAATTACAAGAGACGGTGTTTCCGTTGCCACTTGCCAGTCAGAAAAAAAATAAAAAAATAAGGTCTAATAAAGGCATATTTCCATTTTATATCTGAAATCTTCACAAAATCTGCAACTCCATAACTTTAAAGAAGCCGATAAAATTTTTAGAGAAACATTTGATATAAGTTCATTAGCATTCAAAGCTGCTCATAGCCACTTTTCAAAGAAAGGCCCTTCAGCTTTGTCAAGATGAACTAATATAACCACTGATCTCAACGCAAATTCCCTTCTTCATGAATCATGGAAACAGTAAAAACAAAAGAAACAGCGAATTTATTCACAATATAAATGAAACGAATTCAACGAACCTAAAGTACGAAAGATATATTGGAAATAATTACAAAAAAAATCTAAAAATAGAACCAATCCGGAATTGCAAATAATTCATAATCGAGCAGAAACACATTCATAGAATAATTGTGTACTGTAATTTCCCATAGAAAATCGAGCAGAGAGGATCGTAACGGAAAGGAACGATCGCTGAGCTTCTAAGCTCTCAAAGTGAAAGAAAAGGACCAAATTTTGAATGTAAAAAATAAGCCATATGTTACCGTTTTTAGAAGGAACCCTTGGGCCCATTTGCTAATATTAGCGCTCATTAATGGGCCCAATATCTGAAGGCCCAGTAGGAAGTACTTTGATTTTTTGTTGGGAACGCATTGGACCTTTTTACGCGGTTGTTTTTCAATAAATAAATAAAATCTATAAATTATTTGTTGTAGATATATATTGAGTAGATAAATCCTAAAAAATCTAGCTCTGTATATCTATAAATAGAGATTTTTGGTCTTCATAATAAGGGAAATTATTTTCTCTTGTTCTTCACTCAAGTTTACAACATGTTCACGTTGTTCTAACTTCGTTTTTTGGGTATGTCCTATAAAAGAATCATGTCTTTCCAGCAATATAATATTCTTATCAAAAAATATGAGATTGTGATTGAATAACTGAATTTGACGAATAGTATGTAATTCAAAGTGTGACATGAGTTTTTCGTAGTTCAATTCTTTATCAATTTTCTATAAGTTGTCACCCTTAATCTCATCTATTTGGTTATTAGTATATATGATTCTTTGTGATTCAGTTGTCACACTTAATCTCATCTATTTGGTTATTAGTATATATGATTCTTTGGTGATTCTTATTTATTATGTGATGACTTAAGTAAATAATCAAATAGTCGTAATAATTATAGAATAAAGCAAAATTATCCACTTGACATTATATGGATTCTGTTGCAATAAGTGTCAATGGACACTTTAATTTGGTATGAAAAATGTAGAATTGATGTAAGATGGATAGATACAACTATTTATTAATTCTCTTGATTATTTAAAATATTGTTTTTGAAGTAGCACAATTAATATTATTGAGGAATATTACATACTTTTGAAGAGCAATACATATTTCAAGTAATATATGTTATCTATGATGGAAAATATAACTTTGTGTCTTATTGATATTAATTTGCTCAATTTTTACTTGTGGAATAGTATTGAAAAATTGATTTGTAATATCTTATGTAAACAATTCATGAAGAATAGTTATAATTTTAAATGACAATATTATTATCTTATACACGAAGAGCTTCATTGATCCTTCCCATAAGTATCGAACTAATTATACATGATGTACTATTGTATCCAATAATCATGTTTCAATGAATTTCAAACTCAAGCACCAAAATTATTATCAAATTATTTAAGACATGAATATTTGGATCATCCACCCTTTAGAATAGTGTATGATTAAAATATCTCCAAAAGATGAACTTTCATCTACAAATTTTATCATTACCACCAAAATGTACCTTTATAAGGTATATGAAAATTATATGTATACTCCGTTAAAATGTCATATATAAAGCCAATAATTAGGGATCAATTTATCAATCGGTAAGCTGATTTCACAATCCAATTCAAATTATTTTCAACATTAAAGTCGCTACATATAATTTATATGCTTTGTTAGTACAACTCATTAAGTGAATTCTCATGAAGATGATATGTGAATAATTGTTTGAAACGTAAAAAGTAATCGAGGAAATAAGTTCATGTATGAAGATGGAGTTTGAATTGAAAAGCTTAGGTAAAACTAAGTATCATCTCAACCTGTAAATCGAGCATCTCCCTAATGGAATATTTTAAATCAATTGACCTCTTGAAGAATGTCTTTAAAGAAATTTTATATGATTATATCTCATTCATTTAGTTACCTAATAGTTGTCAAATCACTTAAAGTGGATAAAGACTCATTTGGACTAAAAGAATATAATGAAATTATTTTAGGATAAGAAGCCTCTTACTTATTTGTCCTTGGAGCACTACTTTGTCAGACTTGATATAGACTTTCAAGTTAATCTACTACCAGGATTTAATGTTTCTCTAAGAAAGGAGAATTTGGAATATTATTAACTATATCCTTTGTTATCTTCAAGACAAACAAGATATCCTTATATTTTAGGAAAGAAACTAAAATTCGACATTGGTGGCTAATCGAATGTTGGTTATTTATGACATCCTCGTAATGCTTAATTTCAGAGTGGTTATATGTATAGTGATATGAGATATATTAGCCACTATCCTCCATGAGGTTAATATAATTTGTGTTTCCCAAATAAAATTACAATACAATGAGTTCGTTTTAGTGATAATCGAACATATTTATTCAATAAATTTATATTTACATAGATTTAGATATTTTTATCTTCAAGGAAACTGAAAACTTCTAAATAATTTCGAAGAATGTGAAATGATCGTGAATGATGAATGGTTGTACTCTTTTCCCCCTCATTAAGTTAGATGGTCCATGAGGGGTACGTACTGGTGTATGAGAGGAGGAATAAACCAGTTAAGATAAATTAAAAATTTCTTTTATCAAGACTGGACCTCCTACAGTAGCAATAGATGTCAGTTCAGTACTGCTGATTAACTCAAATAAGGGGAATCTTATTTAGAGTGGTACCAAAATTAGCAAATTTACTAACTGTTGAGGCAACTAGTCAGTTGGACTGATAACTGATGTGTTTGTAGAATGTGGTGGTTACGTTTTTGCCATTACTGAAAACTCAAACTGGTGAAAAATACTTAGTCAAATATTGACTTAGATAGTTTTTCAGTATCAAACTAATATTGATAGAGTGTTTTAAAACAGTGTTATGCTACGTGTGTTGGTGATGTTCAGTTCAATATTATGCAAAGTAAATACGATACTGAAAGTAAAGAACTAAATATAAAGAACACTTAATTTTTACGTGGTTCGAAGAGATCAGCTCCTATATCTATGGACTGATTGCTCGGTCAATCCACTACCTGAGATTTGGTCTTGTTTACGGGTACAAGATATAAACCTAGATACAGACTTTAACCTTTTTTGTATCCCGTCGAACTTGGCGTTCCTCCTATATTTACTGATGCTAGGAAACCTCTAGCTACTTACGGGTGCAGTTGCCATAACCTCTTGTTTACAGATGCAAGAAAATCAAGCTTTCAGCAACTAACACTTTGTTGTCTACTTACCCAACTTCTACTTAAATTGGGGGAGGGGTTTAGTAGATGATTTTCCAACTATAAGTTGAACTGTCACATGCGACAAACTCAATGAATTCTAGGTTTGAGACATATGAGGTAATATCCTAGAACTTTAAGGGAGTGTATACTGAAACGTTGAATTGATAGATATATTTGAGCTCAGAAAGTTTTCAGATAACACTTGAAAACTCTCTTCTTCAAAATCGTTGGGTAAATGATATTGGGATGTGAGCTCTGAATGTTTGAGATATGCACAACGTTTCAGTGAACTTCAAAAGTTGGATTCTGCGCGTACTTATAGAGGGAACGATTAATAGTTTCGTTGGAGGGAACACCAATCACATCATTTCTAATTGTAGTTTGAATTCTTCCCGTTTGAATCCCCGTACATCGCTGTCAGGGTCTGCATCATCGTAAACTATAGCTCTGCAACACTGAAATATGATCTGGCATGTTATGATCTTCTGTAGATACACCACGACATGTGGAGAGTCAAAACAATCAAGGTTTAAATAACTTTATGTTTGTTCAGTTGGGTTGACTCTGTGTTTTTCTAGTACATTGACTTCAGGTTGGACCAATCGAGTCTGCTCGATCTTTTATCAGCTAGCTGGACTCCGTCTTTTGTCAATTTGGGAACCTAAATCAGTATGACGCTTCAACTTTGACGTAGATAAAATCAACTTTGACTTCTTGTCATCAACTTTAACTTCTTATTAGTTAGTTTTGACTACCCAAGTTTGAGCATGTTTTGTCCCATTAAATTTTGTTGGCAAAGTTTCAACGAGACAATATCTTTTTAGGATTGATCATTTAAGGAAAAATATTATATATATATATATATATATATATATATGTGTGTGTGTGTGTGGTTGAGTTATAATAAAAACCTATTTTTTCGTAAGAATATAAAAACTAATGCATTTTACGTATAAAGTTAATGCATTTTATGTATAAACCTAATGCTCCATTGAGTTATGGTAAAAGCCAACACTATTCATCAATATTTTATAGTGCAGTAACTTTATACATAAAGTGTAATAACTTTATATTTAAAGTGCATTGATTTTTAGGTTTTACGAAAAATTGGTTTTATTTTAACTCTTCCATATATATATATATATATATATATATATATATATATATATATATAAATGATAGCCAAGTAAACCCTAAACATCCTAACAATTTATCTCTTACAAACATAGGGTTTTGATCCTCATAATAAAATAGATTTAACATTATTTTCTTTTGTTCTCCTCTCTCTATTTTACAACCGTGGCCATGTAATTTGTTTGTATGTCCCAAGGTATTTTCAATTTTAGAAATCTACTCGAGGCAAAATGGGATATAGAATATTGGGAATTCATGAAGTTGGAAATTGTATCCATTTTTTAAAAAGAGGAAAATAATAGCCAATCGTGTAGTTAAAAGTTCCAGATACCCTTACTTACTCCCTTTTCACAATCATTTTTTCAAAATTTTGAAAATAAAATTTATTCATCCAAAAGTGGTTAACTTATAAAAAAAATTAGAAAATTTAAGCTAAAGTTTTTGCAGCATATTCCTAGAGTGGACATCATTTCTTTTTTCAGTAAGGGTAATTCTGTAAGTGAAGCTACTATTTCATTATTTTTATAATAGTGGACATTATTTATTTTTTCAATTTGAAATAGTCTGATTTTCTATATTAACTTATCCTATAATCTTTTCCAAATTTCCAATTTCAAACATTTTTTTACTAAAAAACTAAATAATTTTACAAACAAGTTGAAGTAAAGAGAATATCACATAGATTAACTCTAAGGGTCAAAACATTGGATGGTATTTCGTCACTCTTTTTTTTTCTTTCTTTGCCTCACAAACAAGCCGGCACTCATAAGAAAATTCTTACTTTGTTACATATGCCGTGCAACTTCAAGAGATAGATATTGGTGTGACACATTATGAATAACCTGATATACAAATTTCACAATCGGAGCAAAGATTGAATACTGTTTTAGAGGGTCTCACTCACTAAATTTACAGGTGAGAAGAGTATATCTAGTGTTCACGACAAAATATATTTACTTAACGGGAAAAGTGTTAGTGTCTTATCTTGTTGACACGATAAGGACATGATAATTTCGTGTCGTGTTCATGTCGGATCCGTGTCGTGTTCGTGTAACCCGATAATTTTCGTGTTGCATTCGTGTTTGTGTCGGTTCGTGTTGTTTCGTATAATTCGATAATATTTTATATATTTAATATTAATTTAATTATATTTTTATATTTTTATTCCTTTTATTTATTTATTTTTAATTTTGATATAAATTTATTTTTTCGAAATTGCTTACTATTTTATTCGTGTTATGGTTGGTAATCAACCCAATTATCTTATCCGACATTTTTAGTAAAATGGGGCGAACTTGTTGGTAATCAACCCAATTATCTTCCCATTTTTTAGACAAAATACAACTACTACGTTGATTGATGAGCATTGCAATAAACATCACCGAGTTCATGTTACTCATATCTTCAACCCCTAAAAATAAACGTTCTAACAAAGAAAACACAGAGATCATCATCTCACAACAATATTAACCAACTCTTCTCACTTCTGTGGCTTCTTCCACAGCACACCAAACCTCCTCAACACATTCACATTCTTCTTCTTCATCAGCTCATCATCAAGATCATCCACGTACGGCGACGCGATCCTCCTCATCCTCGGGCTGCTGTAGTTATTATCCATCGACCCAGTCCTCTCCACTGCGTGCCCGTTGCCCCCAACCGAGAGCATTGACGCCGCCACCTCCGCCGCCTTCCTCCACTGGTCCGACTGCACCTTCAGCCTCCGCAACTCCGCCTCCATCTCTGCATTGGCCGCCTGCGCCGCCTCCAGCTGCTCGGCCGCCCGCGCCGCCCTCCTGCCGCTCCTCTCCACCTCCTCAGCCATGGCCCCCACCCTCGCCAGCGCCTCCCCCTCCGCCGCCCTCGCTGCCTCCACCTCAGACATGCCCTCATCTCTTGCGCTCTCGTTGGCCGCACACTTTTCCTTCAGTGCTCTGTTCTCCTCTGATACGTCGTGGTACCTGGCTTTGATTGTCTCCACTTCTGCTTTTAGCTGACCGGAAATCGCATTCTCTAGCTGCATTATGAGGGCGTCGTTCTCCTCGAAAATGCTCTGCAGCTCCGTCTCCTTATCCATGAGGTTCGACCTCAGCTCCTCGATTTCATAGCTCGATTTTCGCAGCTCCGCCTCCAATTCAGCCTCTCTCCGCCCCAACGCGGATTTGATCTGTTCCATGGTTTCACAATATTGCTTGATCTGCTCAGCGCTCCTAGCCTGATCCTCGTTCCGCCTCATCTCAGAAACGGCTAGATCCGATCTCAACTGCTCTATTTCAAGCTCCGCAGAGGCGAAATCTGCCTCAACTGATTCCGCCTTCGCCTTCCTCTCTTCAACTTCAACATTGAGTTTTCCGACGAGTGCTTCTAGAAAATCGATACGAGCCCTCGACTGCTCCAGCTCGCTTGCTGCGGCCTCGTAGGCTCCTGTGGCTTTGCATCCATCTGACCTCAGCGTCTCCACCATCTTCTTCGCTGCTTCCAGCTGCATCAGCGTCTTGCCGACAAGCTCTTGAGCCTCGGATTCGGATTTCTTGCAGTCGTTTAGCTGCTTCTTCATTTCCTCCACGACCACGAGGTTCTCGTTCAGATCATGGAGCTCGAGCTGAGCTTTGAACCTTTCGATCTCATCTAATGCAGAGGCCAACGCAGCTGATTCTTGCAACTGCTGCTTCCGGAGAGCTTCCAGTTCAGATTGCAACGAGCTGTCTTGTTCCTGGCTCGTCTTGGAGAGCTCTACTGTGATAGCATTCCGAGAGGCTGAAAGTTCTCGAAGTTTCTTCTCCGATTCTTCAAGCTTAAAGGAGAGGACTAAGAGCTCTTGGTTGGATTCCTCTGCATCTTTTTGCACTTGTTTCTTAGATTTTTCCGATGAGCATAATTGATCCTTCACATTTTTCAGATCATTTTCAAGCTGAGAAATCTGCAACTCGAGCTCAGCAACTTTGGTCGAGCGCCTGTTCTGCAAGCAGAAATTGAATTAGCAAAATATGCAAAAGCTATCAATAGTAATAGTTTAATTTATGGCATTTATTTAACAAGAAAAGAAAGTATAAAATTGTGTCTTCGAATGCTCATGTATATCCATAGTAATAGTTGAATTTAAAACATCTATTTGACAAGAATACTATTTCAGATTGACACAAAATGCAGCATCATGATGAATGGTTGAGGACTTGTAGATTTTTCTATACACTTGTAGATTTTTATATACTTTTTAGATTCATTTGATACAGGAGTTAAGTATTCATTACATGGTACAAGATTCCAATATAAAACATGGTAATAGATTTTTCTATAACACAGAGGAAGCTGCATTTCACTTTGTTGTCTGCTTCTTGCACAAAAAGAAAAGATACGAGATAGTATTTTTTAGTACCTCGGAGAGTGGACTTGCAGACGAGTTGTGATCGGAAACTCTAAGACTCGTCTCTTTTGGTGCTCGAGTTGCAAGGTTAGAAGAAGAGATGGTGGGGTCTAAAAATCGCGGACTTGTCTTGAGCTGGCGTACAGCTCGTGGAGAATGTTTTCTGGATGCCTCAGAGGGAGCTGATTGAGGGGAGTTCTTCCCCGACACCTCAGACGAGATAGAGTGAGGAGAAATCCGCGGAGTTGCTCCCGAGGAACTGGTTCTGCAACGAGTAAAATAACTGTCAAGAGATTCTAACTGATAGATGGAGGCATATTAGTATTTACAAATACATGAAACCTTACCATCACAAACTCATAGAAAAAAAATCTTATAATAGTCGAGAAAACTGAGATTGGAGTCTCATATTACTTGATATAATGTGACAGAAATGGAAGAACCTTTTAATGGACAAATTACAAAAGCTAGTGTGATTTCACACTATAGTTTCACAAGTAATCCATCAATCTTTAATGGGGCCATTTTCCGGTCCCAACAGACACGATTTATTCATATTAGCATATGCATCGCGTATTTCCTTGAATCATTACAACAAAAGATTATCATTAGCTCAACAACACTTTCATCATGAGGTAAGCTTAAGTCAAATTACTAAAAATAATCACCATCATGAACTCTTCATTGTTCTTGCAGCACCGAAAGTTAGTTACCTTGACTTAGGAGTCTGCATATCTCAAAACAAAACTCGGAAATGGAAAATAATTTTTGATGCTACTCTAACGCTTCCTGCCCCACAACACCTGCAACGTGCAGAGATACCATACATAAGTGCAAAAAAAATTGGTGCAGGTATTTAGGGAATCCAATGAAATGCATAATGTATTAGGTGATGCCAATGCTTCATTTAAGGCAGGCATTTCTGCTACATCGCAGAAAAATACGACATTAAATGTCCCATCAGACAGAAGAAGATGCAATCAAGCAACATGGGATTAGTACAGTGTCTCATTCTAATGTCTAACCAAAAACCGAGATCTGTGAAGAAGGAAGAATTCAAGAATTCTTGCTGCTTTTGGCATTCGGTATTTATTGTGGCCACGAGCATAATTTATTGTATTTGTTGAGGCACGCTTTGAGAAAACAAGTGTGCGTGTAGGCCAATAGTGACAGATGATTCAACTAAATGGCTCTTGGCCGAAAAAGAAGAAGAAAAAAAACAGACAAATTTATCGACATGATGAAAACCAAGAACAATCATACAAGAAAGAGAACAATTATAACTTTTTTTGTATCTCAATATTATACACAATACAGAAAAAGAAAGAAAGCATCTTGGAAAGGAGAAGAAAAGGTGCAAGCAACCTAATGAAAAAAGACATACAAGAAAACAGAGTAGGGGTAAAAAAAGGTATGATTTCCTGAAAAGGGATTTAACATACTCTGCCTTTGAACAAAGCCTGTAAAGTGGCTTTGAGAGATAGAGAGAGAGGGAGAGAGGAAGGATTCTAAAAAGAGGCCTCAAAATATACCATCATTACATTTTGCATCCAGCCACATTAACCTAAAAAATCATAGGGAATCAATATATAAGCAGATAAAAACTCTCTCTCTCTCTCTCTCAACCCACAAAATGAAACTCAAAATGCAGCAGCATTTAGACCTCGTTCAAGTTCTTGGAAATGTTTGAGAGCATTTCCTCACATTATTATCTCCATTAACCAAGAAAGAACTGTGTGCAGCCATAAATAGCTAGTTGAGAACTGTAATATATATTTTTTGGCTAATTTCAAGAAGATACGTAGAGTGAAAAGGGGGAAAAGAAGACACGAGCACAATGTGCTAGCTTTCTCACCCAGAATTCTTGAGAAGCAACTGTAAATTCACTGTCGCAATGGACTAGTATACAGTTTTTAAAGAAATAAGAACAAGAGAGGGAGAGAAAGAGAGAGGGAAACAAGCAATAGTCAACATAAAAGAGCTCTTATTTCGAGGCTAGCTTCTTTTTTCAGGCTGGTTTTGCAAGTGGTGGGTGAATCTGTATATGTAGGGAATGACCAGGAATCTCTCTCACAAAATTTATTTTATTTAAATTTCCCGGAGAGAAATAAATAAATAGAGACAAGCATATGAGGATAGTGAAGAGTTGTCGTTTTAGGAGATGGTGGTTGTGCTATAAAGGCGAGGCTTACCTCTAACCTACGATGAGTGTTTCATGTTCTACACAAACACGACTCAGTTAGTTTTGTTAAGGTGCTCATATTTGGACAGGTTTCTGCATCAAAAGCTTCGCTATTTACTTACCTCGATTGGATGCAAGAGTATATTCCATTTTTATTTTTATTTTTTTGTTACTTTTAATAATATGAAGTTATTATTAATAGTTTTTATTTTTTCACTGTAATGTGAGTGACTTTGATTTGATTAAAAGTATATATATAGGGAGTGGATCAAATGAGAACCACATCTTTGTTGCGAATCTGCGAATTGATGATAAGGCGTTGAAGATGATGCATGACGGGTATAAAGTTGTGCATAACTAAAACTTTCTAAAATTATTTTGTTGTTCAACAATTTTAGAAAGTTTTCGTTATGCACAACTTTATACTTCTTTTGTTCATCATCTTCAACGTTTATGATCATTCTCAAGCTCAAAAGATGAGTTCTCATCGGATCCAACCCTATATATATATATATATATATATATATATATATAGGGAGGTTAACGTGAGAACCATTTTTATCGTGAGAGCGTGAGAACCCAAAAATGATGAATTCATAGTGAAAGTTGATGAATCCGTTGGGAAAGTTACTGAATCCAAAAAAATAGAATTTTCGCCTCTCATGGGATTCGAACCGGGTGAAAAATTCTGAATTTTTGAATTCATTAACTTTCTCAACGGATTCATCAACTTTCATAATAATCATTTGGTTCTTAGTTTTAGGATAAGAATGGTTATTTGAACCAAACTCTATATATATATATATATATATATATATATATATATATATATATATATATGAGATGGATCGGTAGGAATGAATAATTTGGTAGGAAATAGGAATGAATCCTGGCCTTTGATTTGCTATATCAATGATTGAGATTTAATTTTCGGTGTCTTCTGGTTTTGTGTTTTGTGTGCTATACGGATTATTGTGCAACACTATAACTCTTCTTGTGCTTCTGTTGAATGAAAGATGTGCTAAACTAATATATTTAGCATATGTGCTACTGAATTGATGAAATATGTGCTAAACTAACATGTGCAATATAGTAATTACGATTGTCTACAAAATATGAAAGATGTGCTACTATTCGTATTTTAAATACATTAAGGAGCTTTCTCACCATAACCAACCCTATATATATATATATATATATATATATATATATATATATATATGGGTTGAATCCAATGAAACTCATCTTTTGAGAACTTGAGAACCATGTATAAGACGTTGAAGATAATGCACAAAACAAGATAAAATTATGCATAACGAAAACTTTCTAAAATTGTTGCACAACAAAATAATTTTAGAAAGTTTTAGTTATCACAACTTTATACCGTTTTGTGCACCATCTTCAACGTCTTATCATCAATTCGCAGAGTCATAAAAAGATGTGGTTCTCATTGATCCATCTCCTATATATATATATATATATATATATATATATATATATATATTTGGTTCAAATAAAACCATTTTATCCTAAAAACTAAGAAATTCGTCATGAAAGTTGATGAATCCATCGAGAAAGTTACTGAATTCAAAAATTCATAATTTTTCACCCGAGTTCGAATCCCATGAGTAGCGAAAATTCTATTTTTTTGAATTCAGTAACTTTCGAAGCGGATTCATCAACTTTCACTATATATATAAGAGTTAACGTGAGAATCATTTTTATCGTGAGAACCATAAAATGATGAATTCACTAGTTGATGAATCCGTTGGAAAATTTATTGAATCAAAAAAATAGAATTTTTGCCCCCCATGGGATTCGAACTCGGGTGAAAAATTTTGAACTTTTAAATTCAGTAACTTATCCAATGGATTCATCAACTTTCATAGTTATTTCATTTGGTTCTTAGTTTTTTAGGATAAAAACAGTTCTCATTTGAACCTAATTTTTTTGGATTCATTAACTTTTCCAATGAATTCATCAAGTTTCACAGTGAATTCATCATTTTTTGGTTTTCACGTTCTCACGATAAAAGTGGTTCTCACGTTAACCATTCCCTATATAACTTAACGAAACCCATAATTAAGGTGTACAATTTTTTAAATTTCAATTAATGATAAATATTAATTAGGAGTAATTATATAATAATACTTTTTATTTTTATAATAAATATTTATAAAATAGTGAAATTGATGGTGGGATAGGTGATCCCATCCGGTGCGCGATATAGATCAAATTCATACACTTAAATAGATTTAAGTTATTTTTGTATATATAGGATTCAAACTCTGCAGAATATTCTTTTCGTCCTATTTCTTTTATTACACTGAAAAATCCACAACGAATATTCGAGAAAATGGTAAATAAAATTGGCACGAGTAAAATTATCGATTGTGTGAATAAGACAGAAAGGTGAAGCAAATAACAATAAAGACGATATTGACCGGAGACTGTTAGAGTTGGGCACGACTCACCATGCCCATGTGACCCACTGCAATCACTGGCCCCACCACACTTCCAACTTACTCCATTTGTTATTTAATCCTTTATTTATACTCCAAATTAACTCACAATATAATTAATTATCAGGATTTATTCTCAAATTTAAAAGCATTTATAGTTATTTTTTTTTATTTCCAACGAACAAAGGATAGTTAGACAAACTATTATTATTATTATTATTATTATTATTATTATTATTATTATTATTATTATTATTCCTGATTGTTACGTTAATTAAGATTATAGCTATTATCAACGTGCCTTATACTTGATTAATTGTAAATCACTTTTGATTCGAGTAATGCCCTTGAGACTTAAAAGAATATTAATTCATTTGAATATTTAATGGGTCTTATAATGAAAGCCCAATATCATATTTGTAAAAAAAGGCCCAAATTGATAGTGTTCATGAAGTGGAAAAAAGAATAAACAAAATTATCACTTTTATTTCCTCCATCATCTCCATCAATTGTAGCCCAAAATCAAACTCAAATAAAAGATAATTGCTCATGAAATATTAATCAACGACGTTTTGGTTAATAACACATCAACACAAGCTAAATATGTAACTTTTTTAAATAAAATTTAATGATAGGCTCGAGTAGGGATGTTAATGGGTGGGTTTTATCCGGACCAGAACCAATAAATAAGTAATGGTTCTGGTTCTGGAATCGACTCATTAGACATTGGACCCGGACCGGACCCAGACCATCAACTATGAGTCTTAAGAGGTCCGGATCTTAGTGGGTTTGAAACCAAAACCGGATCAGAACCAGACAAGAACCAGAACTGGAACCGAAATCGTTGCTTTATAATTTAATGTGTTATGAGTTATTTTGAATCGATATGGATAAAACTAGCTCATTGATAAGCCTATTTAAACTTAGGCTTGTCGATGACCTGAGATTTACTTGGACCGGGACCAATAAATAAGTATTGGTTACGGTTGCGAATCGAACAGATCTGAACTGGATCGGACCATCAAACTATGGATCTAAATGGTCCGGGTCTAAAGCGAGTCTGGAACCGGAACCAGAACCGCTGTTTTAAAATTTAATGGATTTTGAATGATTCCGGATCAATCCAGGTAAAACTCACCCATTGATATCTCTAAGCTCGAGTTCGAACTCGAAGTCGGTATGTAAGCATATGTCAATTCGTCGTTTGATAATTTGGATGTATTTTTACAACTTCGTGCATAAACAGTAATAATAATTGAAAAAGAAAAAAATCAATGTTTAGACGTCGGTAGTTGTAATTGAATCAGCATTGCCGTTGGAGAGTGACATGAATGGCGACAAAGATTGAGGCTTTATTTATACTCTAAAATATTTGACGAATTTATTTTGTGGCTTATAAGCCTTGATAGTGCTTTTGACCATTTTTTCTAATGAAAAATGATGATTGTAGTTGACGTGGAATTGTTTTCTTGAGGTATATAATTATACTAGTAATGAATGGAACAAGGTTGTTTAAATATTTACAAACATATATAACAGAAGCCACTCACCGCTAGTCAAATTCAGGATGAAAAAATATAAAAAGATTTAGAATGACATGTATTTGTACTTGCATAAGTATTTGGTGAAATATTTATGCTCACATTTTTGTTTCTGGTTGAATACCATGATCCACCTACATAATATACGCAAAAACGTATTTTATTTAAGATTCATGAAGAATTTATATATTTTCAAACGCCTTTTTTAAAAGGTAAATATCATTTTAAATCTTAAACTATATCCATTTTATCAAAAATATCATGAATTTTAAAAAATATCATTTTAAACCCCAAACTATTACTCCCTCTGTCTCATTTAAAATATCTCACTTTTCTTTTTGGGATGTCCCATTACAAATGTCTCATTCCATTTTAGGAAATAATTATTCATTCAAAAAGTGTGAGTCCTACCCACTTTTTAACATTTTAACTACTTTATACATTTATCTTAAATACTCATGTCCAAAAGAAATGAGACACTTTAGATGGGACGGGGAGTAACATTTTATCAAATAATAAAGCTATGCGACCACATTATGGTTGGCCACACGAGAATATTTTAGTAATTATCAATATAATTAATTAATAAAATAATAATATTAAATTAAGGTATTAATTAATTTTACATAAATATCATTTTTCACCTATTTTTTAATGTAAAACTAATTTTTTAATAGATCAAATATTAAATAAACTGTTTTTTTTTAGTCAATAAAACTTGTTATGGCCGGCCACATTATGGTCGAATAGCATCACTCTTTCAGCTCCTGAAATTGGACGAGAAATATTTTATTCTCGTTCGATTAGTCACATCAAAATTTCGAAGGCAAGAAATAAACGCTAGATATATCCGATGAGCCAATATCGCTCTCAAAGGAAATTTCTTTCTCCGAGTGTATTTGCACATACTTCCCTTTTTACTATTGTCGCATCTATAAAATATTTACTTAATAAATGAATCATTTCGATAAATTGGGAAATCGGCAAATCACCGACTGTTCGAACTTCATACATAAATTCTTGTTGGACACCCTTTGAATCACAGATCTTGTCCTTTTCTCCATTGAGAGGGAACCACCGCCCATATTGGCAATTCTATAGGGAATTTGTCCGCTTTTGCAATTTTATATAGTCTAAAATTAGTCGACTAATCTAAAAACCAACAATTTTTATTAAAGTATTTAGACATCTACGTACACACACAAAAAAAATCTGTATATTTATGGGTGATTTTATCATATAAAACAGTGTTATTTAAACTGAAGATTTTACCTTTTTGAAAAAATTAGTTAGGTTTTTCAAATTGTTGACTAAATATTTTTTTATTAGCATTACGTTAACTAGTGGGGCAGGCTTGCTTAGATTTAAATAGTTTCACGCTTAACTTTTGGCTTTAATTTTCGGAATTCCATTGTTGGGCTAACAATTATTATACATGATTGTTTTTAATTTTATTTTATGGTTCAAATTTATTTTTAGGTTTAAGTTTCTGATCAATAATTGTTAGTTAGGTGGATTACTTAATTGTTAGGATTTATAATCTTTAGTTGTTAGCTAATAATTTATTGATTAAAGTTAAATATTTTATGTTTTACTTTTTAGTTAACAATTGTTAACTATTGTTGATTGTTCCATTATTCATGTATATAGCTTTTATTTTTTCACATTTAGCTAAATAGTTCTAAGTTTGAGCCTTTGAGTATGGGGTTTCTAAAAATAAGTGGGATTACAAAAGTTCAAATAACATCGAATCAAATTATAGTCCACATCTTGTCTTGCACATAAGTCGGCAACTCTTCCACTAGAAAGATTTGGAGAGATTGAAATTTGTGGGAAATTTCATCCACATCCATACATAGTATTATCATTAATTTGTCATGGGACGTTTGAAGAAAATCCAAAATAAAAATAAAAATGATGTTGATGTTTTTATTATAAAACTATACTTGGCCTATAATTATGTGTTATCTAAAAACTTTACTACTTTGCACATAGCCAAGGAATTCAAAAATTACAGCTAGTAGGCCTCCACATTTTGCGGGAGGAATTTTAGTTGATCAGACGAAAACTTGTTCGTGTCTAATTTTTTTTTAATTTGGGTTTAATTGCTTAAACATCACATATATTTTATAAGTTTATAACACAAGTTTCATATAACAAGATTTTAATTACTTTAATTGCAATGTTCTCAACTTTTTCTTATAAAATTGGTCCGACGTGTACCATCAAAATATTGTTGTTATACCTTAAAATGATTGAAAATACTTTAATTTCAATAAATTTAAAAGTCGTATTATGACTAACCTTTTCGAGAAGAAGTATTATCATCATCGTAGTTTTAAAGTTACCACTAATAGACATTCAAAGATATTTAAAGAAAGTTTTTCAAAAACCACTCAAAAAAAAGGAGAACTTTGTATCAGATTCAATCCTCTCACTCCCTCTCCCTCAAAAAAAAAGAAAAAAGAAAAGAAAAGAAGTGTTAATATACTACATGGAAGGGGCCGAAGGGCAATTAAGTCTTTTTATCCAAAATCACAAAACTCGCTTACAATTCACAAATCACAATAAAAAGAATCCCACACACCAATTTCCTAAATCCATAATTTCCACCCAAACCTCATTACACCATTTACTCACAACTTCTTTAGAAGAAAAAACAAAACAAAACAAAAGAACTCCCAAAACTCCCTCTCCAACACTTGCGCCACCGCTACCGCCGCCGCGATGAGAACGAGCAACCACCTAATCGGGTTCCTCAACTTCCTGACCTTCCTCCTCTCCATCCCCATCCTGGGCGGCGGCATCTGGCTGAGCACCCGCGCCAACAACACCGACTGCGTCAAGTTCCTCCAGTGGCCCATCATCATCATCGGCGTCGCCATCATGGTCGTCTCCCTGGCGGGGTTCGCCGGCGCCTGCTACCGCAACAAATTCCTCATGTACGTCTACCTCTGGGCCATGTTCATCATCATCGCCGCCCTCATCGGCTTCGTCATTTTCGCCTACGCCGTCACCGGCAAGGGCTCTGGCCAGCCCGTCATGAACCGGGCCTACCTTGAATACTCCGCCCACGACTACTCCGGCACCTGGCTCGCCGACCGCGTCACCAGCCGGAGCCACTGGTCCAATATCCGCTCCTGCATCAGGGATTCCCACGCTTGCGGGAAGATGGCCAAGAACGTTAATGGCGTCCCTGAAACTGCCGACATGTTCTACCTCAGGAAACTCAGCCCTATTCAGGTAAATTCGAAATTGAAATTAAAGTTTTAATCTTTTTTTATTTTGCTGTTGATTTCCGATCTGAATTTTATGTTTCTTGAAAAGGGTTGATTTTGTAAGTACATTGATTTCCAAGATGTGATCTTTGAGTTTGATTAATCTTTACCTGATTAGAGGAAGAGGGGTTTTGCAGTTCAGAGTCAATTAGTCCCTTTGTAGAGAGAGAGAGACGGGAACAGCTGGGGTGTGGAGTGTGTTAGTTTACTATACAAAATGGGGCTACTTTTAATTTTTTTCTTTCTCATTTCAATCTTTTTCTCATGGAATGAGACACCATAACCACCTCTTTTTGTCGTTTAATAATTGAACTTGAGACTAATATGTTCTACTTTTGTTCCAACAGACTAGATATTTGTTACACAAAGACAACAATGAATCTTTTACTGGTCGAATCTTTAATTATCTGTGGATGTTTTAAACTTGTACTGAAATTCCCATTTGGCTTTAATTAACCTTCTTTTTCGTGGAAAAAAGTTCTGTCTTTTGCGCTTTAGTTTTATTGTTTGCTTCTATTGAGAGTCCATTAGCATTGCCAGCTTAAAAATCTTTTGTTACAAATCGTGTTAAAATTCATGTTTCATCTATTTTGTGGATGTAATCAGAGTCTTTGTGTGATTGGTTTGTTTTTTTTTCCTTACCTCAAATATGCGATTCCTTTGTAGAATTTGTGTATATCAGATTTGAGATTCACTTTTCAATCTGGTATCGTTTTGTAAAGCTCAAAAGGGTTATTCATATCATCGTCTAAATTTCTACAACTTTTTGTAAGGGAAGTTTTCACGAAATTGGTATATTTTCCCAATTGAGCAACTGCCAACGACGTGCTCCATACTTCTTCACATGGTCCGAATAATAAGATAAGATGGGACCTTTACCTATATTTTTTTTTAATTCAATACTACTACTACTATTATTATTATTATTACTATTCCTCTTAAATGTAGTAGTTGGAAACCTTTATCTCAGTTGAGAAATTAGTTTCTAAGAAATACTCTCTCCATCCACCAAATATGTTTATTTAATTCCATTTTGGTCCGTTCGTAAAAAATGTTCACTTTTCTTTTTTTGAAATTCACATTTTTATTCTAAATTTACCCACTTATTTACAAAAAAAATCATCATGACCCATCTTTTTACACCCACTATCCATTAATATATTTATTTATTATCCATATGGCTCACATTTTAATCTCATTATCTATTAATTTATTATCTTCATTCATTTTACGCTCATTACAATTTATTAAAACTTATGACACCAAAATTAATGAACAAATATAGTAGTGGGAATGAGTATTATACTAATTTGGTAGTAAAAATCATACGAGGAGGCTGCCAGATTTTCTGTGCTTGCTTCTATTTATTGTACCATACTTATATAGTGTTGTGATTTATCATGGAACTTTGAGATTCATACTTTTATCTAAATATGATATCGACGTAGTTGGATTCAATAAATAAGAGTTTTATAAGTCAAGCCCTTTATTTCGGTAGGTAGCGTGTGGCAAGACTATTGGAAGTCCATAATTTACAATAATGATTTGGCTTGTGATCGTATAAATACGTTATCACGATATTAAAATATTGAACTTTGATTTAGCACATAACAAAAATATTGTCACCCTTTTACAAAATTAATAAGACTGCGATGATGATATTGATCGAGTATTGGGAGATCTCTTGCATCATCATTGTCTCACTTTCTTGAATTTTACGAGATTCAGAGTTGATTTTGGTGAGCAAAAGCAAGGTGCAAAAATGTATGCAACAAAACACTTTCTTCCCTATATTCCTTTATTGGTGGTTCAGAAACAGTTCAATTTTTTTTGGCCTATTTCATGTTTCCATATATATATATATACTTCGAATTTTCTTCTTTTGGAATATATTCCTTATTGAATACGAATATTTAATTTCTTGGTTTGTTATGTAGTCTGGATGTTGCAAGCCTCCGACATCGTGCGGCTACGTATACATGAACGAGACGTATTGGGCACCCGGGACGGGGCTTATGGGGACCGATCCCGACTGCCAAAGGTGGAACTACAACGATCAACAGCAGCTCTGCTACGACTGCGACTCGTGCAAGGCTGGTGTGCTTGCGAGCTTGAAGAAGAGCTGGAGGAAGGTCTCCGTCATCAACATCGTCATACTCATCATCCTCGTCATCGTGTACTGCGTTGCGTGTGCGGCCTACAGGCACAACAAACGGGTCGACAATGACGAGCCCTATGGGGAGACCCGGATGGAGAAGTCGCAGCCGAGCAGGATACACTTCTGATTTAAGGCCTTCGGAAGGAGGGCAAGGTGAATAACTAAGATTTTCAAGAAATTAAATTAAACAGTGTGGGATTTTGAGTTTTTTTTTCCAGTGTTTAGTAGTTGGGGAAATGACTTTGGTAGTTTTGTTTTGAAAGAAAATATCTTTTGTATATTTTTATATATAGTAGTTTGATGCTGTTGATTTTCATATATGCTCTTGCGTTTTTGTGATGTCAATTTAGAGAGAGTGCACATGGAGAAGTAGTGTGTAATACTAATACATATGGGGTGTTTTTGCTACTCCAAGAAAAGGTGGCATGTTTAGGCAAAAAAAAATGAATTTTGTTGCTTTAGTAATTAAATTAAATTAGATAATTATGTTGCACTGTTGCAGTAGAAAGCAATTGCATGTGCAGGAAGATTGGTTCAGACATGGATCCGAGGAAGGTGGGTGGAGGTTAGATTTGGCAGTTTGAAGCAAATATTATTGATCCGTTGATCTAGCTAGACCACATGGATTTTCTTACATTTCATTCTGCAATATACCATTTTATATATACAATAAAAACCACTTATTAGGAAATTAGATACAAAATCAATTAAATAAACATATATACACCGCAAACAGAATATCAATGAAAACATATATACTAGCATGTACACAAATCATTACACACCGCAAAAGGAGTGGTACAGATTTTTTGTCCCAAAATATTCTGTATCTCTAATTTATTATTATTATTATTATTATTATTATTATTATTATTATTATTATTATTATTATCATCATCATCATCATCATCATGAATACTAATTATTTCTTCCGTTCCATTTAAAGTGTCATTTTTTTTTGGATACAAGTATATTTAGGAAAAATTTATAAAGTAAATAAAGTGATAAAAGTGGATATGGACCATATGGTCATACTTTTCGAAGGGATAATTATTTCCTAAAATTGAATTGGACAACCAAAAAATGTGTGTCATTTTAAATGGGAAGGGGGATAACATTTATTACTAAAACTAGAAGTTCTAAAAATTGTATATCCTAATTAGGGAATAATCAATCATAATAGTTGATCGTTAATTAATATGTAAAAAATAAGGGTAAATGTCACTTTAAACCTCAAACTATACCCATTTTATCAAAAATATCCTGAACTTTAAAAAATAGCATTTTAAACCCCAAACTATTAACATTTTATCAAAAAAATCCTAAACTTAGAGAAGTGTCACTTTAAACCTCAAACTGTTTTATCAAAAATATCCTACATCAATTTTTCAACTTCCGAAATTGAACGAGAAATATCTTCTAATTGGCTCATCGAATATATACAACGTTCATTTCTTGTCTTTGAAATTTTGATGTGGCTCATTGAACGAGAAGAAGATATTTCTCGTCCAATTTCAGGAGAGCTTAAAAATTGATGTAGGCTATTTTTGAAAAAAAAATAATAGTTTGAGGTTTAAAGTGATACTTCTCTCAAAGTTTAGAATTTTTTTTTAAAAATATTAATAGTTTGGGGTTTTAAATGATATTTTTAAAGTTCTGGATATTTTTGTTAAAATGGATATAGTTTAGTGTTTAAAATGATATTTACCCAAAAAATAACTATAAACTTTAATTTATTTAGTCAATTCTAATTAATAATTGTAACTTTGAACTAAAGCACCAAAAATTGAAATTGAAAAAAAAATGATTAACAATAGAAAAATGGATAGTGGCACATGAAATTACATTAAAAATGGGATATAAGATGAGTAGAAGAAATAGTCCTCTGTTACAATAAAAGAAGATTGAATAAATCTTTGCTTTGTCGATGAAATTGTCATGTAAAAAACTAAGCGTTTCACATCGTTATACAATACACAGAATTGATGAAATCTTGCAACATCACTCATTCATTTATGCTGAAGTTGACGACTTACATCACTTGTTGACTATCATCGTTTGATTTTCGCGACTTACCTCAGCGCTCGAAACTCGAAAGAGACACGGCGTCGTTACCATGTCTCCTAATGTGAAGAACCAACAAGGTCTTGGCATTGGCAACACTATTACAAAGTAGAAGCGTGCAGTGAGTGTGTGTGTGTGTTGGCATAGTGGTTAATGCCCAAGGCCAAAGGTCTCACGTTCGAGTCCACCGTGACGCAGCCTTTAAAATTTTATATTAATTGACAAAAAAAAAAAAAAAAAAAAGCGTGCAGTGAAAATCGGACCAGACCTTCAACCGGGCGTTTGCATTCCCATCCTCATCGGACCTTGTAGTCTGCAGAGCCGGATGATAGCGATAGGCAACAAACTCGACACCGTATTGAGACCCCGCCCTCACCACCCCGCGAAGATGAGAATACGCCTTAAACAGACCGGGGAACCAGTCTCTTGGCTTCATATTCTTCGAAACTTAGTTGGTGACACTGCTTATCCTTCTCTATGGTGGTAATATGACGACCTTTGCTGTGGGAGAGCTTCGAGAAGGACTGCACACCCTGAAAGCACTCCTTGAGAATTAGATTCGAGAAGATAAGATTGAAGCTGTGAGATGAGACGACTACGGACATTGGCTCTGCCGGGGCTTTTGCTTCGGCTGCTTTCCCTTTCCATCTCGGGGCAATAATCTGCAATGTAGGGAAAACGAATCAAGATGATCATTTTATCTTGGGGTGGTCTCCTGTGAGCTCTAGCGCACAGTGAGAACCACCCCTAATTAATTTATTAATTAGTATATTAATTAATTATTAGTATTTAATTAACTGTTATTAATATTGAATTGATTCTAATTAAAATTTAATTAATTTTAAATAAAATAAATGAACCCTAATTTAGTATTAATAACCCTAACTTTGAATTGTTAATTTTGAATTAATAAACTTTAATATTAAATTAATAAGTTCTAATTTTAAATTAATAAATCTAATTATAAATTAAGAACCCTGATTTTGAATTAATAATCCTAATTGAAATTAATAAACCTTAACTAAAATTAGTAAACCCTAATTTTGAATTAATAAACCCTAATTAAAATTAATAAATCCTAGTTAGAATTAATATACTTTAATTGTGAATTAATAAATACTAATTTTGAATTAATTAAAGTAATTAAAATAATAATTATAATTGATAATTAATACATCTTAATTAATAATTAATAAAACTTAATTATCCTTAATTCTCTAATTAATACTTAATTATTATTAAATGCTTCAATTATAATTGTGATGCATGCACACACACAAGTATTTGTCTTTTAGGGTGGTCTCTGCATGCGCGCTTAGCAAGCACAGATGAAACCACCCTAATTAATTTATTAATTAGTATATTAATTAATTATTAGTATTTAATTAATCGTTATTAATATTGAATTGATTCTAATTAAAATTTAATTAATTTTAAATAAAATAAATGAACCCTAATTTAGTATTAATAACCCTAACTTTGAATTGTTAATTTTGAATTAATAAACTTTAATATTAAATTAATAAGTTCTAATTTTAAATTAATAAATCTAATTGTAAATTAAGAACCCGATTTTGAATTAATAATCCTAATTGAAATTAATAAACCTTAACTAAAATTAGTAAACCCTAATTTTGAATTAATAAACCCTAATTAAAATTAATAAATCCTAATTAGAATTAATATACTTTAATTGTGAATTAATAAATACTAATTTTGAATTAATTAAAGTAATTAAAAATAATAATTATAATTGATAATTAATACATCTTAATTAATAATTAATAAAACTTAATTATCTTTAATTCTCTAATTAATACTTAATTATTATTAAATGCTTCAATTATAATTGTGAGCGCGCATGGTGAGCGCTCACACAAGTATTTGTCTTTTAGGGGTGGTCTCCTGTGCGCTCTAGCGCACAGTGAGAACCACACCTAATTAATTTATTAATTAGTATATTAATTAATTATTAGTATTTAATTAACTGTTATTAATATTGAATTGATTCTAATTAAAATTTAATTAATTTTAAATAAAATAAATGAACCCTAATTTAGTATTAATAACCCCAACTTTGAATTGTTAATTTTGAATTAATAAACTTTAATATTAAATTAATAAGTTCTAATTTTTAATTAATAAATCTAATTGTAAATTAAGAACCCTGATTTTGAATTAATAATCCTAATTGAAATTAATAAACCTTAACTAAAATTAGTAAACCCTAATTTTGAATTAATAAACCCTAATTAAAATTAATAAATCCTAATTAGAATTAATATACTTTAATTGTGAATTAATAAATACTAATTTTGAATTAATTAAAGTAATTAAAAATAATAATTATAATTGATAATTAATACATCTTATTTAATAATTAATAATAATTAATTATCCTTAATTCTCTAATTAATACTTAATTATTATTAAATGCTTCAATTATAATTGTGAGCGCGCATGGTGAGCGCTAGGGGTGACTATTTGGGTATCGGGTAGTCGGTGCCGATATCCAATCCAAATTTCTAGGGTATTGGTATTGGGTGCATCCGAAAATCGGGTATAGGGGTCGAGGTCGGGTATGGCTTTTAGGTGAGGTCGGGTATCGGGTATACCCGATCGGGTATTCGGGTATACCCGATAACCGATTTTTTAAAATATTTATATTTGATATATTTTTATATATTTAAATATATAATTAATAATATATTGAAATTAATATCATTATCTATTTTAATGTATATTTATCAAATGTGGACTATTCATTAAAAAAAACTGAAACTTCTATTAGAGATATGAGAAACATAGTATCCAACATGCCAAACCAAGATTATACGATAAAATTTACTGATAAAATTAATACCCGAATACTCCTTGTCGTGAATCATGTTTTTCTGAGAAAGTGGGACAATTTTGTTATTATCTATTTGATTCTTTTTGAATTTACTATAAATTAAATCAGAAGATGGTTTCAAAGAAGCGTGTAAAAGTGACACACAATGCATCATCAACTCTAGGGGTGAGAATTTGGGATCGGGACTCGGGAAATTCCCGTCCCGACCCGAGTCCCGACGGATTCGGACCCCGAGTCCCGAATTTACGGGTTCGGGGGACCGGACCGGACCGGACCAGAAATTTTGATTTTGGTATCGGAAGTCCCGAGTCCCGTTGAAATCCAAGTCCCGATTTTAAATATATCTAATTTTAATATCGGGACTTTCGGACTTTCGGATATTTTAGGTAATTCGGGACTTGGACGTCGGGACTTGGGACATTTTTGGGTAATTTCGGGATAATTTGGGACATTTTCGGGTAATTTCGTGACTTGGGACTTTCGGGACATTTTCGGAAATTTCAATTCGGACCGGACCGGACCGGACTAAAATTGTAAATTTTGGACCGAGTCCCAAGTCCCGATCCGGACCGGACCCAAAATTGCAAAATTTCGGGACTTCGGGACTCGGGACGGGTACCCGGTCCCGACCCGATTCTCACCCCTAATCAACTCAAAAATCACTTTTATGGTAATAATTTGGTGAATAATTAAAAGAAAGATCAACTAATATAACAACTTTCTCCCGATAGGAACAACGATTAATAGTATTAAATAGCATATCATGTATTTAAGGGTATATTTTTATTATTATTTAATAGTATTAATTCTAATAAACTAATACTTACAATAAATATATAGATTTATATATATAATTAAAAAAAAAAACTAAATCGGATATTCGGGTACCCGAATACCCGATTCGGGTACCCGACTCGGGTATTCGGGTACCCGATTTACAGAATCGGGTCGGGGTCGGGTAGTATATTTTAGGCATAATCGGGGTCGGGTACCCGATTTTTTCGGATAGGATACCCGACCCGACCCGATTAGCCACCCCTAGTGAGCGCGCTCACACAAGTATTTGTCTTTTATCTTTGGCTTCTCGGCCGTGGATATAAAGCTGAGACAGCCGTCATTCACATAAGTAGCCTGTAAAAGTAGATAGAATCATAGAAATATAATAGAAGAAACTTTGCCTCTTATTTTGTTTTATAAAAGAGTACATATGTGACGTTTGGGCTGAATAAAATAGTACTCCCTCTTCTTTTTTAAGTAGCTTGTTGGCATTTGTATTTTATTTTATTAACGTTCTTAGTTCACAATGTAAGAATAATTTATAATTATTTTATTTTTTTATCCTTATTTAATCTTATTGAAATTTGATTATTAGTTGTGTGTATGTATTTATTATGTTAATTAATAAGATTATAAAAGTAAATTTCTTTATTTCTTGATTTTTACAATTTAACGACAGAGAACACTTAAAAAAAATAGAGAAGATAATATTTAGTACTATGTAATTAATAATTATTATGCATCGCACTAATCATCGTATTAGTTTCTAACCCAAAAAAGTTCAGCAGCCGATCATTTTTTTTTTTTTGCCATGGGCCAATGAGTAATGACATATTGACATTATTAAAATCCATGTTGGGCTGTAAATTTACAATGCACGAACAATGAGCCCATTTAGGATTGTCAATTAATTTAATATCTTATCTCAAATCTATTAAATCTTAATTAATTTGCTATTTTTATATATCTAATCTGTACTGCATGTTGACATATAAAATCAATAGCTGTTTTCCTCATGCGTTAACGCGTATTTCGCAATTATAATGAAAAGTATGATCATTTTTTTCGTATTGAGTGCGACATCGTTTAGTATCAAAATCAATCAATCAATTTACATAACAATTTTGGAGAAAAATGTGTTTTAAAGTTGAAGTCTCAATTTGGGAAAAACTAGTTTCTATGCCGCGTGGGCCTATTATCCGAAATGGGAAACAGCTAAATTCTTACTTTGAGCCAAACACCTCGATTAGGCAGTCCATCTTATTCTTAATTCTTATACGTACTATTTCCTCTATTTTTCAATATAAGATTTTTCAATTTTAAAATTAAAAAAATATTAATTAATATCAAATTTGATATATTTTTTTTATTTTGTTCTCATTTAAGAGGCATTTTGAAAAAAGAACATAAAAAATAAATTTATTAGATATTTAATGAGAGAGTTAGAAAGTGTAAAATTTTAATAGGCCCACGCCACCTAAAAATAAGTTTTCCCAAATTGAGACTTCAACTTTAAAACAAATTTTATAATTAATTTTAATAAAAATAATATCTTATATTAAAAAAAAAGCTAAAAAAAATTTTATTGACACGCGGAGGGAGTATAAAATTTAATAATCAACAAAACCCCATATGTCAAAAGGAGTGCTGCATGGTCAATCTATTAATTATTTAGAGAGAAAAAAAAATCTATATTTTTTTTTTCTCAAATGACGAAAGTTTTGATATCACATACTCGATCTATGAAATATTTATGAAATATCTTTGGAACTTGTAATCACGAGAATAGCCACATCATTAGTAGACCATTTCAGTTAATATTCTTACCGGTTTGTTTATTACATGGCCTTTTGTTGTTATTTATTAGGCCAACAATCATTCGCGCCAAAATTTAATTAAGAATTAATTGTATTTAATTGTGAAAAGCGTAGGACATCTGGACATGCATGACCTTTTTTATTTCTTTCAAAAATTTTAAAAAAGAAGAAAATACACAATTTTAGCATAATAAATTGACTTTGTTTTAGCCTAATAAATCAATAATACTTCAATCAAGCCTCATGAATTGATTTTGTGATAATTTTAGCAGGTAAGTGATTTTTCGACATCGAAAAGCATAATTGACACCAGAAATAATATGTGGTCCGTAAGTCATTTCCAATAACATTTCTTACTTGTGCTTTCTATATGTTATATTCCGGTGTCGACTTTGCTTTTTGGTGTAAAAATTACTTATGTGATAAGATTGTCACAAAAATTGAGGTGCTATTGATTTATTATGCTAAAATTATCATAAAGTCAATTTATTAGGCTAAACTTATGCATTTTTCCAATTTAAAATTTACTAGTGTGGAGGCCGTCCAATTTTGACATATAATTACTTTATGTTTCAATTTATAACTATGAACTTAAAAAAGCAAGTCAAGAATTTATTTCAAAGTTGTAATATTTCGATAATTCATTGAACTTCTTTTTAAAGAACATGTAAAATTATAATGGAATGGGTCAGGGAGGGTGTTTGTTCGATTTTTTTATTTCAATTCCTTTACGTAGATAAAACCAATATAAATTAGACTAAATATATGTTAAAAAAGCTAATAATAAAAAATTAATCTAAATATGGAAAATGAATACTAATTTAAATAAAAATATGGAAATTTGATTTTGCAATTACCTGACAATTTTTCGAAAATTTCATCTTACACCACGTTAATTTTTGTATAATGTATCTAACCATCCTCGATACAGATTAAATTTTTGAGATCCCTTTTGCTAGTGACTCGTGATAAATAACATTATACATGTTTCATGTCTCATTTTCATATAGCATTGTTTTTAATTATTCAAATTCGTTTAAAGTTTTAAATATTTAATAATCAGATACAAGTTCTTATAATAATTGAGTAATCTCATCTCAATAAAAATTTGAACATTACTATATATTTCAAATCTTTTTATTTGGCCAAATTCAACAGGAGAAATTATTTATTTCCACCTTAATAATTGAAGAAAATATTTATTTTAAATTACATTGAGATTGAGTATTTTTTTCATCATTAATTAAAGTTGGGACAATCTTGAATCCGTGACTATTATTTAAAAATAAATTTTACAAATTATATCAATTTATTTTGGTTCAAAATCGATGAAATCTCATGAGAAAGCAACGTGAGATTCAAAGTGTGTTATTTTATTCAGATTTTCAAAAATATCTTGAAAAAAATGATGTGAGGCTCCATTTTTAAAAATAAAAATAAAAATAGAAAATGATGGAGATATATCAATGCACTAACAAATCAACTATTTCTTGGCCGATCTAGAAAATCGTATTTTATTAATGTGGAAAAACACATTAGTTAGGCTCACAATTTAGGTCGAGTTCAATTGCTATTTTATTAATGTGGGAAAACGCATTAATAAATCTTCAATTTCTATTTTGAACCGTACTAAAAAACGGAATAGGAATAAAATTTGGAGATGTCCTAAAAATGAAAACTAAAAATAAAATTGGGGATGAGGTGAGTATAATTTTTTTCTCATTTTTTTTTTTCAAGTGGGATTTTTTTCTTTTTATTTTTTATCTCAAGAAGATTTATTAGTTCGCACATCGAGTCGCAATATGAAATTATTAATTATACAGCGGTAACTATTTGAGTACACGGTAATATCAATTTTGGTAGATTTTTCGTCAGTTGATATATATTAGAAGTGTGTATTTCAATATTATTTATATTAAATATAGGGGGTAATATGTATTACAATTGAAAACGGTATTATTGCATAACCTCAAATACTGGAGTGGGAATTTTCTTTGCCATCAAGACACAAGTCAAAGTGTCAAATTAATTCCACGATAAAGTCGACATTATATTTATATTTTTCTTGCTAAATTTTCTCTGACAACTCAGATAAAACGAGCGACACATTTGGAATTATACACTATTTCCAACTTGGGAAGGTGGAAAATAAGACAAACTTTGAAATTTTGCATTATGCATTTGGATCCGAGAGTACAATACTGAAGAAAAATCAATTATCAGCATGACCGTAAAAACTCAATATCATATATATAACATTGATCTTATAAGGTAGTTTTATTTACGAAATGTAACAGTACAATCAAACTTCAATTTGATTTCTTTGTCTATATATATAGTATTCACAGAATGTATGAATGTCTTGTGTTAAGTATTAAATAATAATTATTTCGGGATTAATTGAGATTTAGTACTGTTCAATTAGAATTTATAAATTCCAAATTTTATTCAATAATTAGTTTGATTAGATTTAATTGAAAATTAATTTAATTAATCGAGTAAAAAAAGGTTAAGGTCACAAGGTGCGAATGCCTGGGCGGCCCTATAGTATTTCATCTTCTACTGCAACACCATTAGTACATCAAATACTTCATCCATTCACTATAATTGTGTACTTGTAGACGACACGAGTTTTAACAAAATTATTAGTGAATGTTGTTTGAATAAAAAAATGAGATTGATTCTGGTGAGAATGCCTATAAGTGTAAGAAATAAAAATATATCACGTCCACACATCTAGCCCATATCAACAGTCCAGATTGAAGAAAATTTAATTAATGATTTCAAATTTTATTTTATTAAATAATTCGAATAAGGGTAAATTTGATATTAAAAAAATATTTTTCTTGTCACACCAAACGTAAATCTCGCAACTTTTCGATAATTTCGCCAATAATCGAAAAAATAGGGATTTTATAATCAGCTCAATATAATGTTGCACAAACTAGTCATTCTATAGCATATATTTAATCAATATGTGGCACACATTACATATCATCCACACAATATTATTGCACTACATACACTTTCTGTAGTACATATATAATACAAATAATGCACTTATTTAATAAACATGTGACACACATTACACATCACGCAACAAAATTTATTGTTGTACAACAAATGCTACGAATTTATTATACTCGTGCAACAAAAAATATAATCTATCAAAAATAAGAAGTTACATGATAGATTACAACAAATCCCTAAAACTAAGGAAATAACCATTTTTAACATAAAATAAAATTACTAATATAACCTTTAAATAAATCCTACGAAATTAAAATATAGCATATATAATGATGTATTGTAGCACAACGTAAATTAATATTGTCGATTGATTTACTAAAATCGATGGTTTAGATTTATTCTTATTTCTTACAAATAATTTTATTCCTACTTATCCATCCATATATATATATATGGCATATTGTATATATGGCTTTACTAAATATTTAATAATAAAAGGTACTAAATTAAGGATCACGTTACTAAAATAATTACATTTATTGGTAATGTAAGCTCAGCTAGACTGTCATGTCTCTGTTACATAAAAATTCAAATTCCTAAAAGAAAAAGAAGAAGAAAAAATAAACTTTGCCAAAACATAATTGAATATTTAAGTTGCTCTAGCCATATGAATGGCCTAACTTGAGAAATATTAGGTTTCAGAAGTGGCCCCTGTCTTATATCTTTCAAAATCTACCCAAAATCCAAATAAAAATTAGATTAAGGTATTTCTTGGCATGCACATCATTTTCTTTGTATCGTTTTATGAAATATAAGTACATGTGCGAAACGAGCTGACCAAATTAGCTTATACCATGTTCCACGCCCAATAATATGTGACACGTAGTGAAATGGTAGCTATGATATCAAGAAATTTTTGCATTTGTCTCGTAGCACTTTGATTATTGGTTCTAGTTTGCTTTGCATTTTATTTTATTTTTTTGTTAATTAAATACAGAAATTTTAAAGGTCGCGTCACGGTGGACTCGAACCCGAGACATTTGACCTCGGGCATTAACCGCTCTACCACTAGACCAACACACGCACACTCACACTCACTCACACAATTATGTACTGTAATTAGGTATATATAGTTAAAGTTCCTGTTTGCTCAGTTAAAGTAGTCTTGTGTAAAATATATTCGTGTCTTTGTGGCGAAAATGAACACACACATGCACACTCACACACACACATAAAAAAAAATCAACCTAATATGCTATTCGAAAAAAGGTTATATATCAGATATGCTTGCCTTTTGAAATTATAAGCTAACGATAAATTTTTTACATAAAAATAATTGTTGACCTAAGTCATTATGTTATTTATTTTAGAAGGAAAATTGAATTAATGAGAATGATCAGCGGAAAATATAAGAATTCAAGGTTCCTTAATACAAGTAGGAGTTTCAAAAGAAATAAAAGGACTAGCATGCACTCTTTAGTTTTTTATTTTTGGTGGGTATGCATCATTACTTATTATTAATGCGTGTTGTTTTTATCTTTCTTTTTTTTTTTTCTTTTTCTTTTTCTTTCTGAAGCAATAGAAAGTTGATCTGTATTTTACTATTTTTACTTTGTTCCGTTATCACATAAATCTTTCCAAGTAAAATCTTTATTTTCACACATCTTTACTCAATGTGAGACTAAATTAAGGAAGAAATCAAAGCGCTTTCATACAAGAGACCTCAAAACATTTTTTTTTGTTTTGAAGACCAAACAATACATTTTTAAGTCTAAAATCATAAAAATCCCTCAATATTCTACCTATTTTCATCACTCACACACTTATAAATACAAATATGACATCATAGGACTCATTATATTACTATTGCTGCCAAATATAAGTCGTGAAGCTCCTTTCATACTCGATTAGATTGTCAGAGCATGATACAAATGGATAATAAAATTTAAATTCGACATAAGATAGAATACCGAAAATCATTTAAAGCTAATATATGTGACCAATAGAAGGTGTATGTAAACAAACGATCACCTTTTCAAAGAAAGCAACTCTCCCCCACCTCTCATCCGCCTATATATATCTCAGCTCTGCTCTCACACTCTCCTTCACAACTACTTCAATCCCTCTCTTATATTTTGAATCTTAACTACACATTCCCTTATTTTCTCTGAAACTAAAGATATGGAGGGAAGCGACACCATCAACACTTCGTCTTCCTCCTCTTCCAATCCGCCGCAATCCGTCGTGATCAGCCCTTGCGCAGCCTGCAAGATCCTTCGCCGTCGCTGCGTCGACAAATGTGTTCTGGCGCCTTATTTCCCCCCACACGATCCGCTCAAATTCACCACCGCTCATCGCGTGTTCGGTGCCAGCAACATAATCAAGTTCTTGCAGGTATAATAAACAGAAAAAGGAACTCGTGTTTTTTTCTTCACGCTCTTATGGGGTTCGATGATGTCTATTCCACTTTTTCTAGTTTGAGTCGAGATTTTGGAAATTCTAATTTGGTATTTCTTACTAATTCGCCACGTGGAGTGAGTGGGGCCGCCGGGCCCCACATTCCATTCCCGTACTTTATTTTACATTTTTACTAATGTATTTTATCAATTGGTTGTTATTTAAAATATTGGCCCAGACTTTCTAGATGGATTTGAATCCTAACAATCGCTTAAAGTATTTATTTTGTCCTTATATTTGTGAATTTTACATTGAATTCATGAAATGTTATCAAATTAAAGATAAAATTCTAAGAATTACTATTTTTTTTTAAAAATTATGACTATATTTTATCTTTTCAATTTCAGAATGGCTATTTTATTAGTTTAACTTATAAATTTGATTGGATGATCAGGAACTTCCAGAGGCGCAAAGAGACGATGCAGTGAGCAGCATGGTGTACGAGGCGAACGCGAGGCTGAGAGATCCGGTGTACGGCTGCGCGGGGGCGATATGCCAGCTCCAAAAGCAAGTCAACGAGCTCCAGGAGCAACTAGCTAAAGCGCAGGCCGAGATTGTCAACATGCAGTTCCAGCACTCGAATCTAATGGCTCTGATATGCATGGAGATGGCGCAATCGACGAATACGATGCTGCCACATGGCCAACAATCGTTTGATGATTTCTCCGGTGGCCCCCACAGCTACCAGAGCAAAACAAACTTCATGGAAGAGAGCAACAATCTTGGACTCCTTTTGGAGCCGCTCTGGACATAAATTTATGTCATCTAATTAAAAGATATACTGGAAATTAAAAATTCTAACGCTGCCACTGATTAAGGCCAAGGTCTGCTATCGTTAAGCTATAACTTGGAACTTTGATTTGGTGGGCGGAAAAAATATTGAAATGTGACCTAGTAATTAATAGTGTTATGGGATAAATAATTAATCTCGTAACATAGGTAATTAAGTGGGTTTTATATGTTTGTGATGACTGTATTAAAGCACAAATGAGATTGACTGGTCTTGTTCCTATCTTATCATATCAGGAAAAGAGATGTCACTGTCCGATTTTCCATTGTCAAATTGAGACAACTTTCGGGTCACCTAATGCTTTTGTTTTGTTTATTACCAGTCTCAAACATTGATCCCTTTTTTCAACTTAAATCCCTTTCATTAGTTATGTAATATTTTGTGTAATAATTTCGTTATGGATTACTATTTTATTTTATTTTTGGTCAATTAAATACAGAATTTTTAAAGGTTGCATCACGGTGGACTCGAACCCGAGACCTTTGGCTTCGGGCATTAACCATTCTACCATTAGGCCAACACACGTACACAATTTATTTTTTATTTTTTTTTGGATTAGGTGATTATTTTTTTTTTTTTGGTCAATTTAATACATAAATTTTTTTTTACCACTGCGCCAACACACACACACATGGATTAGGTGATTATTACTGTTACATGGTGACATTACAGTGAGTGAGAAATGTAAATTGGGCAAAATGATTTTGTGTGGAAAGTACTGTTCTATAAGAAAAAGACCCTTTTGTTAACTACCATTTGCTATTCTGAGGGAACGTGATAAAATTATGATTTGAAAGAGATGGTACCAACTAACGTTATTCTAAATAAGATTTTGCGTAACACTCAATGTGGCAGCTGCTCTTCATTGATTTACTTTTGGTAGTTCGAGTCAAAAAATACTAATATCATCGAAGAATTTATAGTAGAGGTAATAAAAGATTGGGTAGAGCCGGTCCAGGTCGAGCATATCCGACTTTTCCTCAAAATTGGGCAAGGTTGGTCCCAAAATCAATTGGGCCAAAGATGATGAAGCCTAACCAATCCCGAAATTCCATTAATAGTGCAAATTTTTCAGGTCGATCCGGGCCTGCCCGAATCCACTGAATTTTTGATCATTTTGACGGGCTCGGCCTGAAACTCCATCAGGCTTAAAATCACCCGAGCAACACTGGACTAATCGGGTTGGATCGGGTCGAACTTGTCTTGACAACTCTCTTACGACGCACAACAAATTAATATTAGTCAACATAAACTATGATTCCCAATACAAGAGTACTCTATAATTTGTTACGGCATTTTCAGAAATATCTTATACAAAGTTTTGATTAAGAAATCAATGAGGTTGGCGAAATGCCATTTTAATTGTTATTAATATGGTGTAATGATACAAAGTATATTTAAATTAGTTATATTGATGAATTAGAATGGTCCCTTGGGCAAGGGTTCATGATTAAAGATGTACTAGGAAATGTGAGTATTATTATGTCAGTTAAAATGGAATATTGTCTGTTGAGTATATGTTCATTAAGCTTTAATCCTACTTTGTTGATGTTATGTTTCACCTGTTAGAAACTATGATTGTTGCCCCATCACTTTAGTTAAATGTGAAATATTGGTGGTATTGAATTAAAAGGCTGATGGTTTGTAACAGAAATGTGTCCTTAATTTTAATAAATTTTAAAATTAAAATTTTGGTTAATAAATTTTGACTCGCCCTAGATAGAGGAGGGGAAAAGAATTCAATCAATTCAGCTTCGATTGGGTCATTTTTAAATTTGGTTTAAAAATATGCAACCATAATTTGTTATAGTTTGGTCCGGATTACTAAAGTTTTAAGAAGTTTTTAGTTGGTTCCTTTCTGTTGTTCAGTTAAAGAATAGATCCGACATAGAGGGTGTTTGGCTGAGTTTATAAGCTCTTTAAAACAGCTTATAAACTGTTTAGGAGCTTATAAGTTGTTGCAAAGTGTTTGGCAAAATAAACTCATAAACAGCTTATAAGCTGTGAAAATAAGCTCCAACAGCTTATAAGCTTTTCTAAAAATAAGTTGGTCAACCCTAACTTATTTTTTCACAAACTTATAAGCAATCATGAATTTATCAAAATAACCTTATTATAGTTCGTTATTTCCTACACATACACTATCAAATTCACATCTCGTCAATTTTATCTCTCTCACTCACGATTCTTTCTCTAGCTTATAAGATCAATTATCCAAACACTTCAACAACTTATAAGCACTTGAGATATTACATCTTATAAGCTCTTGAAACATCTTATAAGCTCTTGGAGCTTATAAGCTCTCTAAAATAAGCTTAGCCAAACACCCCATAGACGATTGTTAAAAAAAACACTTTTTAGAGTTTTTGCAATTGAATTAAATATTATTTAGTTTTAATTATAGTGATTACGTTGTACTAATAAATATCATGAATTTTTTTTAAAAAAATGGGCCTGCTTTACATGAAACAGGATCTTGATAAAAATAAAATTGAGCTAAGAGCCAATCTAGATAGCAGGCCTGCAAGTCATAAGATTGGGCTCATATTGAGTGGTCCACTAACAAAAGTATGAACCTAAATGAAAATAATAACTAAGAAAATCAGTATTTCGTACAGTACACAAACAATATTTACGAATATATATTATCATAATCGGAGTTTACTCAGTACATACTTCCAAAAGTTCCAAGGGTGGTGTCCTAATTAATTTATTTCACTGATGATTAAAATCCCTAATTTAGTAATTCAGGTGTCCTAATATCCAAACAAAAATCGTTTCAAAAAAAAAAAAGATCCAACAAAATAACACTCCAATCACCTCTCACAAATCTACAATGCATTAGGTTATGACTTTCGCTATAATTAATAAAATCACTTAATTGGTACCACAATGACAAATCTTGGTGTTTAATAATCCCCCTAGACGTATTGAAAATAATGTTGAATACTCAATTAGAAGAAATAAACATATTTTAAATCCACAAAAAAAACATTTAAAACATTATAACTAGGCTATGGCAAAAAACACCGAAGGGAAATTAGTTCATAAACATTATATAAATCATAAACAACCATAATTAAGAAATGATAAGAAAAAAAAAATCTATAATTATTGAATTTCTCCCCAAACTTCAAGTTCTGTTTGGCTTTTGTCGTCTCCTTCGCATCCAATACACACTCCAAAATCTTGCTATGAAGTGTTCATCAGCTTTAAAATTTTCCATTCTATAAAATAAAACAAATTTTTGTCTACCCTAATATTGTGTTCTTATCCTTGTACGCCTAGTCAAATAAGTACCACAAGTTTGTAGTTTTGTCATGACTCATGCTCAACCTAAATATTAAAACCCATAAAAATATAACTAGTAACAAATGCTTTACAACATACACAAAATTAAAATAAAGTGCTCGAAGAATGAATTTTAATTGAATTTACAGAAACTACTGATTAATCAACATCTCATTTAATTAGCACATCTTAGTAAGTAAGCAGTGACAGTCTCAGACTCTGGGTGGATGGAACACCTTAGGGGTGTGCATCAACCGAACCAAACTGAATCGAAAAAAATAGATCGAACCTATAATTTTCGATCGGTTCGATTTTTAGGAAAATCGGTTTTCTATTCGGTTCAAAATTTTAATTAAAATCGGTTTTTGATTCGGTTTTCTGTTTTACATTTTAGGTTCGATTGGTAACCGAACCGAATTATAATTATTATTTTTATATATTTATATATTTTATAATAATAATTAATTATTATATTAATCAAATAATAGGATAAAACTATTTTTATTTATAAAAAATCTATATAATATTATGTTTCGGTCGGTTTTTAGGTCCGATTGAAACCGGTAGTTTTTTTCGATTTGATTTTTTGATCAGTCCGAAATTATAAGTCAATGCGGTTCGATTCAAAAAAACACGTTCGATTCGGTTTCCGATTTGGAGAATTTCGATCGGTCGGTTCGATGCACTGCCCTAGAACACCTACATGTTTTGTGAAAATTCTCGTGAATGGTAATAGTAGTAATAATAATTATTAGCCTAAAATATAATCAAGATAATGAGTAGTAAGTCGAATTTATAAGGCTACTCTCATTTGTGACATTGGAGACAATGTCATAGGAAACTGACAAAACACATACATTAAAATTTAAATAAAAAATGGGGAATTTGTTGTGACATTCGGTGGCTAACCACCCCTCAAGTCATTACAAATTCATGGCCACATGGCACCCTCTTATTGGGTTCCACTTAATTATATATATATAATTTATAAATATTAATATTTGATAATTATTAATGATTAAAAAAATATTAAAATTTAAAAAAAAATCTTTATATATAGGACTTGAAAATTTCTATCATACATGAAAGGAAAGCTATTTTTTTGTTATCCTTATTTTCCATCTCCATCACACATTTCTTTTTCATTTTGAAGTCATGGATCCAAATGACACTATTATCCAACTTTTGGATCTTATTTTTGCCCTTAAAAATTTTCAAATCCAGAAGATGTTCAAATTTTTTAGTACTGTGAGAATTCCCAATTTTCTCCATACCTCAATCAAATTCCTACCTCTCACGAACATCCCATTTCACAAAATATCTCTTATAATTTATTTCAAGATGTTCAACAGCCAAAGAAAAATCATAAAGCTACAAAAAATGTAGTTTGGTGCGTGAAAGAATATGTAGCTCTTATGTCTTCTTGGATCTGTATTAGCAAAGATAGCAAACACGGAAAAAATCAAAAGGGGGCGGCGCTGTGGGCACGTGTGTAGAAAATGTATCAAGATGCTCAAAAACAAAATCCAGATGAGATCAACGAAATAAATATCGAATCAATGAAAGGTTGTTTTAAATGACTTAATGAAAATGCAAATAAGTGGGTTGCTTCTTGCAAAGAAGCAAATGCTAGGAAAATTGGTGGAATGAGCTAAAAAGATATTGAGATAGAAACTCACTCAATTTACGAAGCAGGTGGCAGCAAATTCCAAGACTTTGTTGTTTTCAATGATGTTATGATTAAACATCCGAAGTGGACCTTAGCGTTCAATGAAGTGGGTGATGATCAAGAAAGTGGTTGTAGCACAAAAAGATTTAAGACTTCTGAAGATGGTTATTACTGTATATCTTCCAATCCAAAAACTCCAACTATTGACGATTCTACTATTTCTCGTTCTATAGGCAGAGACAAAGCTAAAAGGAAAGGAAAAGGTAAGGCAATGACTTTTGAATCAACTAATAGTGAATTGTATGAAGAAATTCGTGCATTGAGATTTAGTAGAGATCATGAAAACGAGTTAATGATTGCTAAAATTTAATTGAAACGTGAAAAACTTAAAATGAATTCTCTGAATATGGAAAAGAAAATGTTGGTCGTATTGTTGACGAATGATCATTTATCTCCAGAAGAGGAAGATGTGAAAAGTCAGCTCATTGCAATTTTATTTGGAAAGTGAAGAAATTAGTTTATGTGAGTTTAATTTAAGTAGTTTTGAATTATGTAATTTCATTTGTGTAATTTTAAATTATATAATTTTAATTTATGTAATATTGTACTATGTCATTTCACTCCCGTGGTTAATTTATGTAATTTTTCTGAAATAATATAAGTTCATGTAATTTTATCTTATGAAATTCGAATTTTATGTGTAATTAATTAAAGATTTGTATGAGTTTTCATTCCAACTTATCAACATGAGAATATCTAACACTCTTCACATGAGAGTCCATCACTAATTTCTATAAAACTTTATCACCGTGGGATTCCCTTGACGAAAGATAAAGTTTCTTCACATGGAAGTCCATCACTAGTTTCTTCCAAATTTGTCAAAAAGATAAAGTCAAGGGACACCTCTCACGAAGATGCATGTGATTTCTTTCAAATTTGTCCAAAAAATAAAGTTAAGGGACACCTCTAACGAAGATGCATGTGATTTCGACCAAATTTGTCCAAAAGATAAAGTTAAGGGACACTCATTATCGATATATTTATTTTTCTATATAACATAGCTCTTATCCAATAGCTAACTCATTCTATAGCCAAAATGTATGTCAATGAAAAATCTTCTTCATCTTCATCTTCAGATGAATGAGAAGAACAACGTTATTAACAAAATCATCAAATCGATCGCATTATTGATGATATACTCCTAAACAATCCCCGTCTTATTTTAGGAACTCATTCTTCCACCACTAGAAAAATGTATTGTGATAGGGAACGTGAGGTTGGTGAGCAGCGTTTGATGAGCAACTATTTTGTCCCTAATCCGACGTATACTCCGGAGCTCTTCTGGCGTAGATTTCACATGAATAAATCATTGTTCCTTCATATAGTGGATGCCGTTAATTCCAATGATGAATATTTTCAACAGAGACCCTGCACGGGTAGACAAGGTCTTTCACCACTACAAAAGTGCACTGGAGCTATGAGGGTATTAGCTTATGGAACCACAGTCGATGCCGTTGATGAATACTTACGAATGAGTGCAACGGTCATGAGGGATGCTATCATTCATTTTGTGAAATGTATCATTTATTGCTTTGGTGACACATACCTTAGAAGGCCTAATCGATAAGATTTGCAAAGACTATTCCATGTTGGGAAACACCGTGGTTTCCCTAGCATGATTGAGAGTATTGATTGCATGCATTGAGAATGAAAAAATTATCCTACTGCTTGGGCTGGACAATATTTAGGAAGAAGTGAAAAATCAACAATCATTTTGGAAGTCATTCCATTATATGATTTGTGGATATGGTATGTGTTCTTTGAAACACCAGGTCATGCAATGATATAAAGTTATGTGATATCTTAGAAGATAGAGCACCAAAAATGAGTTATGTAGTCAATGGTCGTCAAACTGATAGAGCATATTATCTCAATGATGATATATATCCTTCTTAGGCTGCATTTGTCAAGTCAATTACAAGTCCAATGCTTCGAAAGCACAAGTTGTTCGTTCAACACCAAGAGGCTGTAAGAAAAGATGTTGAGAGAGCCTTTGGACTTCTGCAAGCTCGTTTTTTTTATTCGATGTCCATGTCTCATTTGAGATATGATTTTGATAGGAAAAATTATGATAGCTTGTATAATCATGCACAAAATGGTAATAGATGATGAACGAGACACATATCAAAACTATTATGATCCCATATAATTTTTGATGGATTTACCTTCAGATGAAGATACATCTTTTCACTAGTCAACTGGTAGAATTGCAAGTCTGTCTACTTACATGGTCAATATGGATCAAGTTCGCAATCGAGAAGCTCACAACGCTCTTCAAAATGACTTAATTGAGCATATATGAAAAAAATTCGACACGACTAATTGAATATGTAATTTGCATCTATTGTACTTGTCATTTAAATTTCCTATACCTATTTGTAATTTGGGTTATGTATTTTTAATTTTATATTAACTCTTGTAATTTCCGTCTTATGATCAAGTGAATATGACTTTCTAAGTGTATGGTAAAATTTTATCTTAAATATTAATTTTAAAAATAATTTATATTTTCTCTATTTTTTAATTTTGTAATTACATTAAAATTATTATGACTAATATAAGAATAAAAATAAAATAAATGAGAAAATATTTAGATCATGTGAGTGTCATTAATGAGAGTAGAAATAAGATGGAGGTTGAATTATGTATGTAGAGGAGAGAGAAATAAATATTTTAATTGAGAGTTTGGTTAAGGAAAAATCACTTATGAATATGCCTGTCCATTCGGTACAGGTCGTGTATCTTATCCGGAAAAATTGGATACCCGACCTCGATTTTGCATAAAATGTGCTACCCGATCCCGATCCGATTTTGTAAATCGGATATCCGAATACCCGACTCAGTTTTTTTTTTAAAAAAATTCATATATAAATCTATATATTTATTATAAGTATTAGTTTATTGGAATTAATAATATTAAATAATAATAAAAATTCTTCCTAGATGCACTTTTTTTTTTGTATTTATTTATTTTATTTATATATATATATATATATATGGTTGAGTTCCTGTAGTACTCGGTCCTCAGATAGTATGTAGTACTCAATCTAGACCACACATTTTGAAAACATGGACGTACCAAAATTTGACACGTGGCAACCCATTTTTCGCTCAGGGACAAAATTGGAAGGCACTCAGCGGGCGTTGGGTGCCCGCCGGCACTGAATAGAGGAGTCCGCTAGCGTTGGGGTCTCCGCGGGCGCTGAGTTTGGGGAGAGGCACAACAAAACACAGATAATGCATACAGAATAACATAACAATGCATTTAAAATAACATAACAATGTATCGCATACAATCGGCGTTGGGTGCACGCCAGTGTTGGGTATGGACGCTGGGTTTGGGAAGAGTCACAATAAAAAACAAAAAATACATATGAAATAACATAACACTGCATTCACTTGAACATAAAACTGCATCGCGCCCAATCGGCGCTGGATGCGAGCAAGCGAGCGCTAGGAGTGTGTTTTCAGCATGCATTAAATTCGAAACTCATGCATTTTTGTGTTCAAGTGAATGCATTTTTGTGTTGATTTAAATGCATGGTTGAGTTCAACTCTATGCATGCTTTGTTTTCGAAATCACATAACAAATCAAATTACTAATCTACCTTTACTGTAGTGAAATTAATGAAAATAAGCTTAAAAAATCCGAAAAAAATCTCCACCATAGGATTTATGAGATGAATGGATGAGATTGAGTACTACATATTACCTCAGGCTCGAGAACTATTTGATCCATTCTATATATATATATATATATATATATATGTTGTCATGTTACTAAAAACTATGCTAGCTATATATTTGGATATTCCGAGGGTGCTATGATATCATTTTTTTTTTGTTTATTTATTTTATTTTTATTTTTGTACATAATTTTAAATATATAATGTTAGCTATATACTCTCATTTGCAAAGTTATTTAAATATTTAAATATATAAAAACATATAAAAAAATATAAATATTTAAAAAAAATCAAGTATCGGATAATACCCGACTATCCGTCGGATATACCAGATATCCGATCTCACCTAAACAACCATACCCAACCCTGATCCTGACCCCAACCTTAACTCCGATCCCTGCACCCAATTTTCGAATATTCGGATACTCAATACCCAAAAAAATTTGGATCGGATATTGAAATCCCGAATACTCAATACCCAATTAGTCACCCTATGACAGTAGTCTAATATCCGCAAATTCCGGACCCAAAAAGGAGGAAAAAGACCTAGGAAGCAGACCGTTCAATATTTTTCAGTCAATGACCTAATTTTTCTGTTCTTCTTCTCATTCTCTCTCTGCATTATTTATGAGACCAACATCTCCCTTCACAAATTCCAAGAAACCACAATTCGAAACAATTAAAAGGGGGTAAAAGAAAAGTTCAAACAGCCGATTCCGAGCAACGAAGAATCAGGGATGGATTGCGCAACCGTTCCATCTCTCATCTCCGACTTCGTCAACACATTCGTCGATTTCTCCGTCAGCGGCGGCATTTTCTTGCCGCCAGAACCGGAATCGGTTAAAAACTCAACCGGTTCGCTGCGAACAATGTTCCCTCAGCCCACGCGCCTCGTCGCCGTCGGGGACATCCACGGCGATCTCCCCAAGGCTAAATCGGCGCTGAGACTCGCCGGCTTGATCGGACCGGACGACCGATGGTCTGGCGCCGCCGCCACTGTCGTCCAAGTAGGCGACATATTCGACCGCGGCGGCGACGAGATTAAGCTGCTGTATTTCTTCGAGAGATTGCGGAGGGAGGCGGCGAAGGCCGGCGGCACGGTCATCACGATGAACGGGAACCACGAGATCATGAACATTGATGCAGATTTCCGTTTCGCGACGCGGCAGGGAATTAAGGAGTTCGAAAATTGGGGGTTTTGGCAATGCGTTGGGAACGGTATGAAGAGAATGTGTTTAGGGATTGGTAGCGATCTCGTATTTAAGGATTTGCTCGACGGCGTGCCGGAAGTGATTCCGGGGATTCCGCCTGAGTTTTTGAACGGAATTAGGGTTCGAATTGCCGCCCTGCGCCCAAATGGATTGATCTCAAGCAGATTCCTGTCGAAGAACCAGACGGTGGTGGTGGTGGGGGATTCGGTCTTTGCTCACGGCGGCTTGTTGGAGAAGCACGTCGTTTACGGATTGGAACGATTGAATAATGAAGTGAGGGATTGGATTCGGGGACTGAGCGAGAAGGTGGAGAGCCGAATTGTGAGGGGGTCGGACTCCGTTGTTTGGTTGAGGAGCTTCTCGAACAAAATGGTGAAGGATGGCGATTGTTCGATTCTCGAGCATGTGCTGGAGACTATCCCGGGGGCGAGGAGGATGATCATGGGACACACGATTCAGGAAGATGGGATTAGTGTTGCTTGTGAGGGACGCGCCGTAAGAGTTGATGTGGGGATGTCTAAGCTGTGTGGTGATCGTTTTCCTGAGGTCTTGGAGATTGATGAGAAGTCGGAGCTCAAGGTTTTGACGTCCAATCCTCTGTATATGAAACGGCATTATGAAGCTAATCAAAAAGATGGTTTGGGTTCGTTGATCCCTGAGCAAAGGCCGAGACAGGTTGAGGTGAATGCTTGAGGTTTCTTGATTTTCTATCACATTTCTTTTAAAGAATGTGGGGCTTGGTATATTTATGCTTGCTAGCAAATGTATGTGGTTGTTTAAGACTTTAGTCTATTAGTGATTCCAAACCCTTAGAAGATTTGAGTTATAGAATTCTTGAATTATTTGGGTTGGATTGAAGTTGCGAAATTGCTATATTAAACTGCTGTGATATATATAACAAGTATCTCTAATTTCTGCATCTTAGTTTTTGTTGTTTTATGTTCAAATGGTAGCTGAAATTATTGAACTGATTTTGTGAGCCTGAGTTTCTTTTCTGCTCACATGTCTCTTGTGTCAGAATACATGGGCTGTTATACTCTTCTGTTTTGTATTTGATTGCTAACTTTAGCCATGATTGGATGGCATGGTATGACTGCATTGATTGTGGTAGGCTTCTTGTTAATTCTTATAGATGTGAATTTGGACTAGTGAAATGAATTAGATGATCATTGCCTAAGAGAAAATTGGGACAAAAAAATGGGGCTGGTGCTGTGTGACATTTCAAGTTTGATGAAATTCTTGTGCCTTGAATCTATTGAAAGATTGGTTCCAATGGACTCCTCTAACAATTTGGGTTATAAGCAATTTGGCAGTACGAATACTTATCAACTTGTTGCTGGTGGGGGAGCCCGTTGAATGTTGGTTAATCTATATCATAAACTTATTATTTGATAGATATTTCTAGATGACTCATTATTGATGTTGAACCATTGATAGATATTTCAAGATGACTCATTATTGAAGTTGAACCTTGTTACGAAATTAGGGGCAAATTAGGCCGTCTAAAGGGGCAATTAGGACTGTGAAGTAATATTTGCACAATGTGAGATCAGTTTTTTGTGGATCTTAGATGATTCTTGACTTTTTTTTTGTTCAGTTTATAATAAATACACTGGAATATTCAGAGTAAATCCACGAAACTTCTAAAATGCTCTTGATGAATATGTTTTGTTGATAAGACACGATTACTCTTTAAATTAGGAAAGTATAATTTAACAAAAAAATTGTAAACTTAGCTTAAGAAATTCCAACATCTTTATTTTCTGAGCTCGAAAAATCAAATCATCAATTAGATAGATGTGGTAGATCACTACAAATGCCATCCGAATCGTCAATTTCCACAATACGAAGGCTCAAAAGGCATTAGGCAAACTTTTTCAACATCTAGAACTTCACAATTTATTTCATTTTGTAAGGTCTCTTATCTCCTCTTATTAAGTTTCTGGACTTTTATATTCATTTAACAGCGATTAGCTAATAAACCAACCTTACGAATACCCAATGTGAACATAAATTAAAATTTAAAAAAACCAAATAGGAGGGCTGGAGAAAAGGAAGGAGTAAGGGCTTAGAAATATCTATATCTATATAATATATAAAAGCAGTATCTGCTTACCGAATTTATTTTCATAATTCTGTTTTTGGGAAGGCTATTATCTGCACCTAATATAATTATTATTAATAACATAATTCCCACTTAAATCATAATTTCTCTGATAATTGCAAATGACCTAACTTATGTCCATTCATATTGTTAACCAACCTACAAATCGATAGCTTAAATATTGTGCATTGCAATTGCAGTATATATACAGCTTGAATAAGTCTATAGGTCCGAAAAAGAAATATATATGTGTATGCATATAATAAATAAATTGGAGCATTTAAACTGGTATAAATTGATTGATAGTTATCATGTAAAAAATATAGCATTAAAGTTGATTGACTGTTACATGTATAAATTGGTGTAGCATTTTTTTTAAATGCAGTGCAATCCATAATCAAGATATAAAGTTAAAAAAAGGGTGATTCTATTCATAGCCCCCATTTTACTCAATATAACCCCTATATAAAATAATAATAACAAATAATTATAAATTTTTTATTTTACCCCTACGGCCTCCAAATAAAATTCCTCACAAATAATAATTCCATCATCGTAGCCCCAATTGTATTAAGAAATAAAATTACACTGGAGTCTAGGAAAAAATGTCAGATACTTGAAAATCTAGAAGTTGCGCTCAATTAATCCTATTTGTGCAATTCATTTTAGTGTTCTTGATGTATTAATTAAGTGGGCTATGGATTCACGATAGTCATTGGACATAAAAAAAAGGAAAATAAACGGATTGCGTGAATTTCATGTCTTCTGTTAAAGTTTCATATATGTGTATTCATAAGGATAAACAATTAATTCCGTGAATAAATTTTATTTGGAGCAGTAAACAAATCTTGTTTTCATTATGGTTCAATTCTGTCGCTCGCACCCATCCCCCAAAAGCAATTTGAGGATTATTTAATTTCAAGTTCGATGAATTTATGCATTGACGGTTACTATAATTTCACTCTTGTTATGGTGATATTGATTTGGTTATCATATGAATTTCAATTATAAGATTAATGCGTTTTTTTTTATATACAAAAAATGGGGACTATACTGATTGATTTTTTGTTAGAGCTTATCTTGCTCAATTCAAATGTCTGCGTTTTTTTCCTTCTTCTCCAGATTTCAGGAATTGTATGCGTATGTTTTTTCTTACTTTGAATGGAAGCTATAGGATAAAATAGTAATTCATAATTATTTATTATTATTATTTTATATAAAGGGTTATAGTGAGTAAAATAGGCCATTTGTTTGGAGGCGAGTATGACATGCATTGTTTGAAAGACGATCCATTTGCAGCCCACGATCGAATTCTCGACTCCAATTTCTGGCTTCATCAGCTATTCCAATTTCCAATAGAAAAAAGATGATTATGATGTCGATTATGATGTCGACGGAGGCAGATGAACTCGATTGCATCGATTGAATACTATGGACTATGAAATATTATCCCGGACATTGCATGGGTATGCCTAAATATATGATTCAACATTGATCAAAGATTGTTGGTACAGATTAAAAAAGAGAATCTTGCTTGAAAAAAACAAAAAACAAATATGTTATTTAATATTGAAAATATGTGTTTAAATAAAATATAGGTAATTATAATTTATGACATCAATTTTGAGATTTTTTTAGTTTATAATTTTAACTTTCAATTTTTTTTATAAATGTCATGAACTTTGATAATATACTAATTTATGGCATGAATCTATTTTTCTGATATGAGAATGACGAGTATGATGATACTTATTTGAGATGGTATTTTTTTCCCACTTGAATATTCAAAACAATATCGTCTTGATCCAAATCAATAAAAATAAATAAACTAAAATTAAAAAAATGAAAAACTAAAATTAAAATTTATCTCTCATTCTCTTTCTCCTGCCTTCTGTCCCCGATGCTTTGCAATTTATCATCTCTCTTCTTCTTCTCCTTATCCCTCTCTCTCCATCATTCTCTTTCTGCCAGCAGTCATCCTCCATACTCAACTTTAGATTCGCAATGCCATTCAATCATGCGTAGCGACACTGCAAATTCGCACACCATCAACACACTCTCTCTCTCTCTCTGGAACTGATGACGATGACGAGCTACACGAGCACGACAGTGGAGAGAAGCTATGTGCTGCGGATGGTATTACTATGCGTGACGACAACAAAATGATCGAAGGTGGTGATGGCTATGACTATTTTCTAATTGTTGCAATTTGAGTTGGGAAAAAGGGGGTGGGGAAATAAGATGGGTTAAGTGAGAGAGAAACGATGTCTTTTCATCCCAAATAGATTCGGGCCATAAGTTAATATAATATCAAAGTTCTAGACATTTATGAAAATTTTGAAAGTTGAATACATAAACTAAAAAAACGTTCAAAATTAAGACCATAAAATAATACCCCTCCTCCCAAAAAAAAAAGAGCCCTAAGCATACATGGTTATAAAATGTAGGCCACCAAAAATTTGTATTTAATTTTTTTTTGGCCTGTCCATCAAAAGTTTGCATTTTTCATTTTTGGAAAGGGTTAATTGCCGAAAAAAACACAAACTTTGATACGATCTGGTTTGTCACATAAACTTTAAAATTTGAATGACAATACATAAACTTTCAATATTTCTGATTTTTCCCATAAAACTGGATTGTCCCCAAATTGAAAATGAGTTGGCAAAATTAAAAATGACATGGCAATCAAAACGACATCGTTTCAATCCACGTAAAATAAAAAATAAAAAAAATACTTTCCACATCATCTCCCCGTCATCTCTCTCTCCATCTCCTCTACGTAATTATGCCCATCTTCTCCACTAGTCTCCAGAATCCTCTCATGTATCAACAACAATGCCGACTCTTGCGCAGGCAAGAACAACGACATCCTCACCTCCGAATTCTGCTCCTGGGTATCAGAGATCTCTCACGTATCAACAACAAAGCCGACTCTTGCGTAGGAGAAGATTAGGGTTTAGATTCAAATCCCGTAATTCTTTTTCCAATAAACTAAACACCACGAAATAGGGGCAGATTCGTAATCGTTGTGGAGCTCTTATCTTTATCGTTATGATTTATGAAGACCTCAAACCTCACGAATTTGGCTGTGTCGATCTCGATCCCTTTGATCACCAACAACTCCTCTTATTTCTCCTTGTCCTTATTGCTTCTCTTTCTCTTAGGCCTATCCACCAACACTCACACCACTCTGTCCAGCGTCGTCAGGAAAACAGTAGTATCTACCTTAGTTGTGGTGGCGATCTTGGATTTGAGCGACGAGAGTTGCAGTTATAGGCGATTTGAGAGTTGCAGATTTGAGGGATGAGAGTTGCAGGCGATTTGAGGGAGATCTTGGATTTCTTGACGCTCTTGTTCAGCCATGGAAGGTCTACTTTATGGTAGGCGATTTGAGGGAGATCTTGAGAGAGGAAAGTTGTAGATTTGAGATCTTTTGTTGTTGGGTGTATGAATCGGGAAGAATTGGAAAGAGAGATGAGAGGGAGAAGTGATACAATCATCGCCAATCAGTTGGAAATTGACGCGAATACGTAGCCCAGAATCAGATGCGGAAACGAACGACGAACAGATATGATGTATACTCCAATACCCTTGAAGTCGACCCTCTAAGAACCGCAGGCAATACTTGACCCCTACGACCTAAAGAGCAACTCGCCTCAACAACACGAGAGCGATGAAAGACGCCACAAACGGGGTGGATATCCGCTTGATAAGTCGATAATGAATTACTTGGCAAAACACAAGATATTCGAAGAGCTCTTGAAGAGAGAATAAAACTCACCAATTTTTATTGAAATCAAAAGCTGAAAATTTTCGTCCACTTACAAGCCTTATATAGGATGAAAATTGAACTCTGATCCTTATCAAAGACGGACTCTAATCCTATAAGGAAACTAATAATCTAAGATCTATTTTAAAATGAAATAAATCCTAAATACCCTGCGAAAATACATATAAAAACGTGGCCCACATATGCCACATAATAAGATACTAAAAGTATTCAAAATCAAGCCAATTCATCATAATTAAATTGACCGCTCGTGGGCTGGTTGGACCACCTTGAGCCCAAACTTCTTGAACTAATCCATGCAGGACATCCTTGAACTTTTTGGCTCTAGCTCATGTGATCGGCCCAATGGGAACTTGAACAAGATTTTGAACCAACGAACCTCGAACTCCATCAAAAAGTGAGATGGAAAATGAGTTGGAAATCAATTTATATATATTTTTTAAATCTATATAATCAAAACAACGTTATTTTGATAATTTGAATTACCATATCAGTTTAGATTTTGCCAATTTTCAATTTGGGATTGTGGGAAAAATAAAAAATATCAAAAGTTTATGTATTGTCATTCAAATCTACAAACCAAAATTATATTAAAGTTTATGTATTTTCTAGAAATTAACCCATTTGGAAACATCAATTACCTCAAATCTATTTATTTATTTATAAAAAAACACATAGGACCATCTTTTACTCTATTATTCATTAATATATTTATTTGTTATTTATACTCAATTTACATCATTACAATTATTAAAATCCGTGTCATAAAAAACAATGCAAATTTTTTGGTGGATAAATTGAATAATTTTTAGAAGTTCATGTGGGAAAATATCAGTTTTCTAAATTTAATGGGGTAAAATATTATATCTCGAATTACGAAGGTGAAAAATAAGTCCGAAAATCATAACCCTCATACCCACAAAAGCACCGCGTTTCTGCTTGGTCACAAATCCGCACACTGCCGTTAACTCAGATTATCGATCAATCAGCCGATCAAATCTCGCCGGGAAAAATGAGCGGAGCGGGAAAGAAGGTCGCCGACGTCGCATTCAAGGCCGGGAAGGCTATCGATTGGGAAGGAATGGCAAAGCTGCTGGTCTCCGACGATGCTCGCCGCGAGTTCGCCACTCTCCGCCGCGCCTTTGACGAGGTCAACACCCAGCTCCAGACCAAGTTCAGCCAGGTCCACTATTTTTATTTCTATTTTTTATATCAATTTTCTTTCAATTTATTCGTCAATTTGCGATAGCGTTTACGATTCAGTTATATAGCGCACATATCTGTTCGCAATTATTTGATTCTTAAAAAATCTTTAATAGTGGTTGCGAGGTAGATCTTTTAACATCTATGTCATTTCCAGCATATATGGTTTGATTTTTTTCGCAATTATATGATTCTAAAAAAATCTTTAATAGTGTTTTCGCAATAGTGTTCGCAATTATATGGTTTGATTTTTTTCCAGCATATATGTCATTTCCTCTTTGGTATTAGGTTTATATGATTTCGGTGAATACGGATGGATAAAGAATAATATAATGTGCCTTCGTCGTGTGATTGAGTTTGCTGTCTGTGTTGGTTAGCTTATTTCGACTTTATAGTGGCATCGGTGATTAATGGTTCTTTAAAAATTTTATAGCAGTCATCCAAATATGTGTTTATCTTGTTAATATTTTTATATTGTGGGTATTTCGTTGATACTTTTCACTTTATTTCAACATTTACCAATAATTTCCTGATGCACCTGTGATTTTGTCCAAATTGCGTTACAAACTAACCTATGTTGACACTTGACAGTCCTATTGATCTTTACCTAAATTTGGGTGCAAGTTTCCTTACACCTTACTATTCGTAGCAATGACGTAGAAAACAGAAATATTGGGGATATATTGAGGAAATTTTCATATATCTCATATCTCTACTTATATATCATTTGAGAAGCATGATTCTAAATTGTCAACACTGAAAAACTTTGGCTTGTTTTCTACAAACAGTTCTTTATGTGGCTTGAATGAATTTGTACTACCATATGATATATGTACTGCTACTTCCAATTAACTTCTTATGGTATAGTGTATACACACATAAAAAACATATGATCATCTTGGTCTTTGAGTTAGAAATCTTGTACACTAAAATAAAAATACGTTGATTCTACATTATCGAGTATTTATCTTTTATTCTGCAGTTCTTTTTGGAATTTGATCATTCTTAAGGCCTAAGGCCAAAAGTATATATGGCTGCGATGCAAGGCTTTTCTAGCTGTATTTCCTACTTAAAAGCTTGGCAAAGGTTGTTTTACTGCCATGATTTTACAAACACTGGTTATTCTGCTTCTACTTGCTACAATATGTCCAGCTTGTTATTTTCTAATTTTTTTATAGAACTTGTAAGATAAATGCTTTTTCCTGGTTGTAGGACTTAATGTGTCTCTTTACAAATGTAGGAACCAGAGCCCGTTGACTGGGAGTACTACAGAAAAGGGATTGGATCTCGCTTGGTTGATATGTACAAGCAAGCCTATGATGGTATGCATTCTGTTGCCTCTTACATTTGCTTAACTGATATGTACAAGCAAGCCTATGATGGTGTGAAATCATACATTCTTTTCTTTTGTTTCTCTTACATTCCTGAGAAACCTAGTTTGAAATTTTCTAGTACAGCACTAAATTCTTGTGCTGCGTCGTTGCCTGTTTGAAGCTGTGTTTCAAAGGCTTTTATGTAAAGGTTCTGAATTTTATTACTCATAAATTTGCATGATACAAAGCGATGCATGAAGTATCTCTAGTTGAGGTAATTCTATACAATAAGCATATTGAATTTTAAGGCTGAATTGGATAACGTCTGAAGCTGTGGTACTAGTAAATAGAGCATAATATTTGTAAGAATCATATTGTGGTCCATATGTGACAGGGATGGTGTTTATCATCTCTAAGTTTTTGTGACCTTAGTAATCATCAACATGCTCTGTGAAAGTTAATTTAATTATTCTAACAGATTCGTATAAATATTCAATGCATAATGCTTCTGAGCCTTTCAGCACAGATGGCTACAAATATCTGTGATATTCCCTCTTTTTTGAAGTTCAACTTGCTGATCTTATTTCATCTATTACATGCAGAAGTTAAAATTCCGCAGTATGTCGACAATGTCACTCCTCAGTACAAACCTAAGTTCGATGCTCTGGTGAGAACTCATAAATCTCGTGTTTACTGCTACTTTTTTCTGAAGGATATTGGTATTTCTCTGTATTTCTGTGGCCTAATAACTGGAGAACTTTCTGTTATTATAGTAGCTTTCGAGTTAGAAAATTGAAATACTAATCAAATCATGGCTTCTGAGCATTAAAATGCTTAATGCTAAGAAGACTTGAGAGATAATAGAAGTACATAGAGAGAGGCTTTTCTGTAATTTGGAGTTTTATGCATCTTGAAATGCTTTAATGCATTCTAGAGAGAATAACGTTAATGGAGTTATGTATGTAGGAAACTATCAACATCTGGATGACTTTTGTTACATCATCTTGAAAAGTCTTTTGTAAACTATAGCAGAGGTGCATACTGCTCTGAAGCAAATAGTGCAAAGTATTTGTTTGTAAAAGGTGAAGATTGCCATGAATCAACTGATATTACCTCTCATACTGAATGCAGTCCAGTAACTTCTAGCCCCCACCATTCTGCTCACGTGTCAAACTAGAAGTTGTGTGATGCTACACCTTGTGAATTAGTTTCTCTTGTCGAAATATACACAGTTACACATATGTGGAGTATATTGTGTCACTGTGTGCTAGTTAACAGTAGACACTACACAATTGCATGTTACCTAGTGTCCGTTAAACATGGAGAATCTTATACCGAAATTTCTTGAGTTGCAGTTGGTGGAACTGAAAGAAGCTGAGCAGATGTCACTAAAGGAGTCTGAAAGACTAGAAAAAGAAGTTGCAGAAGTCCAAGAGTTGAAGGTGATAAATGCATCTTTTAATCCCACTATCCCAATCACTCTTTCTCTCTCACTCAATCACACAATGACGCATGCATAGGCACAAAAACCTATATGCTCGTCTGTTTCTTATACCTTGTTCCTTTTCTTTTTGGTGAACAGAAACGTCTTAGTACGATGACAGCGGATGAATACTTTGAGAAGCATCCCGAACTCAGAAAGAAGTTTGATGATGAGATTCGGAATGACTACTGGGGCTATTAGATTTGATTTAATGTAACAGCCAGCTATTTCAGACCATTTTGAGGTGATCTTGTTGAGTTTTAACTGCAATTCAGAAATAAAGAGAAGGATGATGATGTTGTCAATTCATTTCCTCGGTTCTTAATGACCGTGAACATGAATCTTACGCTCTGAGGGTGCTTTGTTCAGTTTCCGTTGATGATGGTAAAAATGAATCATACCATTTCCAATTCTGTGCTTTGTGTTGTTTTTATCTGCCCTTTTCCCCCTTATGTTTTATGAAGAAAGTTCACTTGTTCAGAGTGCCATGCGGCTGAATATTTATTTCATCTAGTTACCATTTTTGTGTCTGGTTGTGTGTGTGCGTGTGCGAGAGAGAGAGAGAGAGAGAGAGAGAGATATGCCTAGAAATGAGTAAAGATGAGAAATATGGTATGTTGCTTACTGTTTACACTTTACACTGAGTGAATTCTATGAAATATTCCTTTTTGGATCCCACTACACAATTACTCTCCAGTGCGTATCATGTGTTTTACGAGCAAGTTCCAGCTCGCTATCTTTTTTCCCGGTACCTAATTATATTTTCTTAAAAAAAAATAAAAATAAATTAGGTCTATTACTTAATACCATCATATGCCTTCTGGGAATCCTTTCAAGTAGTAGAGTCAATTGTATTTAGATGTTCAATCTGTGCTGCATACAGCAGCAGGTTAACAGCCATTGATGGCAGTTCACGACGAATTCCCACGGGCCCCACCACTACGCAACCACTGCTGTCAGTACATGGCTCTCTCCTGCTGACGTGTCGGAATCCAGGCCATTGTTTCTCGCATCATCATCTGCCGCCCTCCACCTCCAAAAGGCACCCGTCTGCATCAATGGCAACTGACTTTTTAACGATCCATTCTTAAAATTCGATAAGTATGATCAATGTATTGGAACTGGAAGTATACATTTGAATATATGCAGAATATTACGTATATTCGCAATTTCGCATGCGCATATAAAATTTCCGAACAAAGCTTCAGATTTAGGCCATTATAGGATTGGTCCGTCCAAATTCTGGTTCATGTCTACTGGCAGTTACAGCTCCGCCACTGTGGGGGGCGGCGACTGGAGGTCTCAGGTGGCGGAGTTCGCGAAGGGGGCGGCGGAGATGAGCGTGGAGTTCGCGAAGGGAGTGCGGGACGTGGTGAGGCAGAGCGTGCTGAAGGACGATGCAGAAATTGTGAGGAAGCTGAAGGGACCGTGTTCAGATATTTGTGGGAAATTGAGGTTTCTGAATGAGTATCTTCCCGAGGATCGCGATCCGCGTCACGCCTGGAGCGTCATCGCTTGTGTTTGGGTTTTTGCTCTAGCAGGTGAACTTTATGAGAACGTTTCGTGTTTATTTTAGTCATTTTCAGGGAATATAAGTGTCTTGTACTTGAATTGCATTTTGCTATGTTTGAACTTGCTTGCTATTTATCTTTTGTTTGTGAATTACAATTTCTGGAAACTGAAGCAATTTTCAAATTTGAGGAATTCTAGTTTATGTAGGCGATTTTTTTCCCTTTACTCGAAATACAGTTTTTCCATATGTTTCTATGGAATTTATGTGTCAAGACTGTCGAAATAAAGTCATTCATTTAGGCATATTTGCTACGATCGAGGTAGATGTAAGTTTTGCTTCCCAGCAAATGTTGCACAAATTATTAGAGACTATGATCATATATGCACTGAAATAGTTATAAACTATAGCGAAAAGTAAATGTACACAATAAAATGGTTTTTATCTATAAGTTATTAAATTAACTTATATATTGAATCCACTATAACTAATGATTCGAGAGCAAATACGATAGAGCAGGAATTCCTCCTTATTACTATCGAAAAAAATAATACAACAGAATATAAATCCCTTCTAGACCTATTGAAAAACGTGTTAATGAGTAAAAGGGACTTATAATAATGTCCACAACAATTCCTCAACCTATCAAGACTCTAGTGACTAAGAGCATCCCACTCTAGACTAATTGTTGAAGGAAATGTTGAACAACAAGCCCTGTGACAATGAGTAGCAGGAGACTTTGCTCCGAGTGAATTGGATTAATGAAGCCATCCTTCATTCCTCTATTTATAGAATTTGAAAGCCTTGGTGACCGAGTATCTGTAGCACGTCGAGTCCCCTGAACTTACTTCAGATGGTGCAGTTTCTTGCACTTAAAAATCAGCTTCCCTACTGGCTTTTGCTTTAACTTGGTCTACACTTAAACCAACTTCCTCTTAATCTTGAAGATATTAATCACTACTGAAACGTGAGTAATATTTACTTTAGATGGTGCAGTTTCTTGCGCTTAAAAATCAGCTCCCCTACTGATTTTTGCTTTAACTTGGTCTACACTTCTAAATCAACTTCCCTCTTAATCCTGAAGATATTAATCACTACAAAACGTGATTAATATAGTTAGATGAAGAAGGCAAAATTAAACAAATACTTACGAGTTATGTCAACTCTTAACAGTAGATTAGTTCAAAGTAGAAGGTTAATCTTTAGCATTATACCTCCATTCAATTTTTCCCTCATATATCAAACTATAGATAGTTTGAGTATATAAAAAGACAAGTATTAATTTGACATGAAACTACTGTGATTCTATTAGCAATGAGTTTGTTTCTCTTGGTCCCAACTAATTGTTGCTGACAGCGTGAAGAATTCTGCAGCTCTGATTGTTAATACTAATCAAACCACGATGCCTTCGTTTAAGAAGATGAAAACACATCCTGCTAGTGCTAGTCTTATACTGCTTCCCGATGGTAGACACTTAGCATATCAGGAGAAAGGGGTTTCTGCTGATCGAGCTAGATACACGATGATCGTTCCCCATTCCTTTCTTTCGTCCAGACTGGCAGGTATGTGACGCTGACCGTGTGATCAAGTATTGATGCCAGTAAATATAACACCTTGTTGCTTCTTCTTGTTCGTGTGTATCTGAATTAGGGCTTCCTGGCGTCAAGGACTCCCTGCTGCACGAGTTTGGTGTTAGGCTCGTGACATACGATCTACCCGGTTTTGGGGAAAGTGATCCTCATCCATGGAGGAACCTAGAGTCATCAGCTTTGGACATGTTGCATTTGTCATATGCTGTGAATGTTTCAGGAAAGTTCTGGATAGTCGGGTATTCTGATGGAAGCATCCATGCTTGGTCTGCTCTTCGTTACATTCCTGACAAGGTCGAAGGTATTTATGTGTGCAACTTGTTTTGACTGTTGCTTAGTTGTGTTGTTAATTTTATTACGAAAATGTATTTGTGATTTCTAGGTGCTATCATGATTGCTCCTATGATTAACCCGTATGAACCGAGACTGAGCAAGGATGAGAGACGGATGATCTGGGGGAAATGGGCGGCAAGGAGAAGGATTATGTACCTTGTAGCTCGGAAATTTCCTAGATTACTTGCATACTTCTATCGCAGAAGTTTTCTTTGTGGAAGCCATGGTCATATGGACAAGTGGCTTTCGTTATCACTTGGAAAGAGGGTGAGTTCTCTTGAATAAATTCTGGAAATCGCAGAGGAAAATGTGGTGTTTAATGGCCTTGTTCATGTGGTAACGATAGTAAATTGATATCCAATAGCATATTCGTAATTTTGCTAATTTTTTTAATAATATTATGGATTATATTTGTAATTTTGCTAGTGTTTTATAATATTTGGATTGGGATCTTGACCTGTCTTTCACAAGACCCCCCTAGAAACATAGAAACACAATTATTTATACGTCAATAATTGTGTTATGAAGAATTTTGAAGTGTTTCTGAATTTTTCACTTGAGTATTCGTAGTTGAATTTTTAAATATTTCTCATTGAAAAGTATCAATTTCTAGGATAGAGCTCTGGTACAGGACCCAGTTTTCGAAGAATTCTGGGAGAGAGATGTTGAGGAATCAGTTCGACAGGGAGATGCAAAACCGTTTGTCGAGGAAGCTTCCTTGCAGGTTTCGGATTGGGGTTTCACCATTTCAGACCTACTGCACAACAAGCATGGTGGTATAGGGATTCTCACCTGGCTTAAATCAGTCTATAGTTTAGCAGAAGAAAGAGTGAACGGATTCCTCGGCCCGATATACATTTGGCAGGTCAGTGAATTCTTTCTATGGACCCTAATCCTGTTTGATTTTGTTTAAATTACGAACAGATAATGTTTGTTGTAACACATAATTTTCATGGACTCATGCGTGATGTTAGAAATGCAGCTATGGTTCTGAGATACGAAGAATGTTGGTGGCAAAACTATTACCGTGCATCACACTTCTAAATTACTCCTTCCTCCCACGAAATTAGTCCCACTTCGATTTTCACAGTGATTAAGAAAATACATTTAATGTTCATTGAAAATCATCATTTATGTGCATTTGTTCTATTTTGCCCTTATTTACTGCTCCATATATCACAAACACTGAATAAGGTTATTTTAGTAAAAGATTGTTTTAATACAATTCCAGGTAAGAAACTGGACTAAGTTTTGGAACATCCCAAAAAGGAATAAAGGAGTAATTTCGGGGAAGGAGGTAGTATATAACTTTGTGCCATTTTGGCTCTCATTTGAGATTGTGAGTTATGTTTATTTATTTGTCATGTCCAATAGGGAGATGAAGATGAAGTCGTCCCGCCGGCAATGAGCGGCTTCGTACATCGGGTTCTACCCGACGTGATGCTGCAGAAGCTCCCCTATGAAGGCCATTTCACTTATTTCTATTTCTGTGATGAATGCCATCGACAGATGTTCACTACAGTGTATGGAAATCCGCAAGGCCCTCTCCCTGCGATTCCCACCGGAGATGGTGAGGAGAAGTCAGAAGTATTCTTCACTGACGTGTCAAAGGACAAAGACAACGTCTCTTGTTTAGCTTGATGGTGTCGATACTGCAACACGGTCCAGGTTTTTGGGACTTCAGGGCAGGCGCCTTGGTTGAAAAGTCCTAGTACCATAAGGTGCATATGTTGAGTGAAATGACTATATTTGTGTAGTCCACTTCTTACATCAACTCTAAAGAAGACGGCAGAAATTACAAAGAAATTTGTAGGTTCAAAATATGATCTTTTTCTAGCCCTTTGTCCACAGCACTCCAACTTCAAGCTTCTGGCTCTGTGATGTATTGTGTATTGTTGATAATAAATAATTTGTTTATTTCCTATAATGAGGATATGATATGTTTCTAGTTTTTGATATGGTGATAGACTTCCTCATTTCTTTATTTATTAGTTTACTAGTGTACTTACTGTGGATGCACGATGACTATTCCAGGAAAAGTACATATACCAACCAATAAATTTTAAATGGATATCTCTAGGGGTGAGTATTCGAGTATCGGTCGGATATGGTCAAAAAAATATTCGAATTAAATAATCGAAATTTTAAAAATGATATCCGAACCAAACTGAAATAATTTCGGTTACCAAACTAAAATAACAGAAAATTATTTCGGATAAAACCGAACTTTCCCCCTGATTCTGAATTCTAAACGAAAACATACAAAAAAAATTCTAATACTCAATAAATAACTAGTTTGTAATATTCATAAATAACATTACCAAATACTAAACAACTCATTACCAACAATCTTCATAAGTTCAAAGTTCAAAAAACATTACCAAATACGAACAATTCATAAAAATGTTATAATCTTCTCAAAACATCAAATTTAAAGTTCAAAGTTCATAAGTTCCAAGTTTATATTCTCCAAATTCAAAGCTTTTTTAATCCATCGAACCTTCTAATGCCACACCATGTGGTGTTGTGTAACTTAGTTTTTCGTTGTAATTGCAATCTGATGTTAATTACTCACCGCTTGGCGATTTAAGTTTCTTTATTTTGAAATGATCTAATACGGATGCTATGTTTACCTGTACGATTTGTTATGGCTTCCTTATCGGCTCTATTAATTATCTCTCTTGTATTTGTGTTTAGTCTTTGAAGTTATTGGGTTTGTTTCTTGATATACCTTTTGATTCTGTATGCATCATGTTTATTGTAATTTTAATTAGTGTTTAGTATTTATATTAAAAAATTAATATAAATATAAATTTCGGGTATCAGACATTCGGGTAAAAAAGCTCATACCCGATCGAAAATCATACTATCGAAATATATTTCGGTTATAACCGAATTATCCGAAAGAACCGATTTACCCGAACCAAATTAGATATTTCGGTTCGGTTCGATTCGTTTATTCGGTTATTGGATATTTTGCTCATCCATAGATATCTCAAACAAATGAAAATAATCTGTAGTTCGTATATGCAATAAAAGATATTTTATGCAATAGAAAATCCAACTTAAAAGAAAACATATTCCATAGATTGACATTTAGAAATAGAGGTGACTAATAGGGTGTCAGATAGTCGGGTACCTGATAACTGACCCGTAATTTATCGGATATTGGGTACTCGATTATTCAAAAATCCGGTGAACGAGTCTGGAACAGGTATTACACAGGCTAGAAAATCGGGTATCAGGTATATATCCGAATACCCGATTTTTGCGCCCCTATACACTCATATCTCGACTTGACAACGGATATTTTAAGTGCCCGCCTAACCTTCGCACTAATAAGCACACAAGACACATAGTCATATGGATGCCTGTTTTACTATGCGCGATAGAATACTCAACCAAGCATTCAGGATTACTCCCGGTTTTCAATTAAACACTCGGGAATGAGCTAATATGCCGATCTCAGTAATTGAAAACTAGACTTTGATGCTCCACATGGGTGATTCCCAAAAAGTCCCTTATTCCTTTCGCTTTCTGTCCTAGGTTGTGAACCCGACATGGTTTGCGTGATTTCATATGGGTTTTTCAAGTGAAGCAGGTGACATATATAAGATAAGTGAAGCAGGTGACATATATAAGATATGCTAGTGGATCCTTCTATTTTAAGTTTGACCTACTCCTTTGCCTTATAAAACTCATTTTAAACATTTTTATATATTTAAATATATTAATAGTTTTTAAAAAACTAAAAATTAGACAACCCTAAACTTACTCTTGATCTCATCTCTCTCGACTCAAACAGTGAAGAAATGGTTGTATGAAATATTTCCCCTTTCCCCACTAATCTCAAACAAACCTCACAGTTGCTCTCTCTCTCTCTCGGACGTTTCTCCCCCTCTCGCCTCTCCTCGTCGCCGGTCTGAGAGGTCTTCGCGTCGCGCCGTCCTCTGCCTTCTCATTTCCGTCGCCTAGCCTAGCTCCGTCGTGCAGCACGCGCCTCCGGCAGCCCCCGCGGTTATCAACACAGATATGGTTTTCTTTTTCTTTCGTTCTACTCCATCTCTCTCTAAGTTTGAATTGTGATTCTGAATTTTGCGTTTAATCTTTTTTTAACTTTGTGTTCGATCCTTTCACTCCTCTAAACTTCACTGTCCACAAAAGTGGCGCACTAGCCAAACCTGATTACAAAATTTCACCCCAACAATACAAATTATCCCAGTCCATGTTAAGACGGCACCGATTTGAAGCTTCTAAGCAGATGATCTTGTAGAATGAAGTAGCGTTTCCTCGAATAGAGAAGCCCAATCCGATTCGAGCGTATCGAGTACAGCCAGCCTTCCAATCTTCCGCAATCACTCTGCGAAGTCGCCATTTCTATCTTCGCCAATCCGGAACACCGCACTTCCCAAACTCCCCAGAAATCTAATGAATTTGGAAAGGAAAAAGCGGGATTCAAGTCAAATCATGGAAGCTACGCGAAGCTCGCGCAGTTCTCAGTTGTTCTGTTTAATCTTTTTTTCCTCTGTACACAAAGTTTTTTTCCTCAGAGGAGTAAAAGGATCGAACACAAAGTTTTAAAAAAATAAAAATCAGAGCCATGAAGGATCGAACACAAGACCTGGCGCTAACTAGGAGTGAGTCTACGTTAAAACCAGTAGGCCACGTTGACAATGAGAACTAAAGGGTTAATTATATAATAATAAAAAGAATAATCAAAATAAGATTACATTCTACATATCCAAAAAATTCTTTATGGTAAATACTAATTACTCGTTAGTCAAGATAAATCTAAGATAGAGGATATATCTATCATAATTTATGTGTTTGGTACACTATATTATTATCTTGGGAGTTCGTTTTTAATCGTTTGGTCCGTTTTAATTAACTATTACATTTCAGCTTTCGCATCTGGCGTTCTCCTCCAAATGCGTAATCCAACCCGCACAATATGGACCAGATTAGGGCTTATTTTACTGCCCTACCCTCCTTCTCCCCCTTTCCCAACCCTGTCGCTTCCCCATTTCTGTAAGGTAATATTTTTTCTTCACAGTTCGAACTCGCTGACCACTTATGTTTGATCAGTTTTAGAAAGACAAATCAAAATACGAGTTACAATGTCGAGGGTTTATGATAGTTGGGAGAAATTGGTGGGTGCTGTCCTCGACAGGGAGGAGCTCCGGCGACTTGCACTTTGCGGCAGCTTCAGCTCCTCAAATTATTCCGATTTCAGCTCGCGTTTCAGTTTCGACTCTTCGGTTGGTATAATTTTATTGTTTATGTGTGGAAATTAAACGATCAAATCAATTCTGTGTTGAATAAAAAACGAATGTTGCGGTCTATTTTGCTTTTGTGAGATTCATTTTTGGTATTAATTTCTTGTCATGCACTGACTCGTGCTAGGTTTCTTTTTTTACCAGATCCTCTGTATCTACCCCCTTACGCTCTAAATTGGATTCCACATCTCTATCACCATTTTCTGATTTTCTTCTTCTCAAACAAAAAATTGCGAGGAAAATAATTGTTAAGAGAGATGGGGTTAGAGTTGCGACTAGTATGAGTTTATGTTTGTGCTCCATTTCTCATTGGGTGAAGAATCAACAAAAGGGTTCCAAGATTTGGGAACTCAAAATGTGAAAAAGGTTAGAAGAATTTTGTGATTGTTAGTTTGTGTGAGAAAATGGAAGAAGGGGAATGTGGAGTGAATGGAAAGTTCTGAAATATGTGAACTTCACTCTCCTGTTGGAGTTTATGAATAAGTGGTGAAACAAAATCTTGATTGGGACTGCAAAATTGATGGAATTTTAGAACATAGCTCCAGACAAATCTGGATTGTGTGTGGAGGCTTGGCGGAGAGAAAGAGAGAGAGCAGAGTCTGTCGGACAGAGAAGGAAAAACTGGCAGTTGGATTCATGTGAATGATGAAGACTATGGTAAATCAATGCAAGAATTTCAGATGGGAAATTGTGCTACATGTCAAGCATCTTCGAAACTACAATTTTTGTTGTAGATTAAAGTGGTTTACAGGGAGGGAATAAGTGTTCATGATCTGTTGGGATATAATTGTCATTTCAAATTTGTTTGTAAGGTTAAAATTGTAATTTTCTAATTTAATCTCAATTATAAATTATTGTATCAAACAACTAGTTTATGTTATCTAGGTTTTCTATCTTATATACCAAACAATAAGATATGATACAAATCTCACATATTATCATATTTTTTATCTATCTTAATATATCTTATATTGCTATGTCCTAATAGTTTCAATTATTGACATTATCAATCACACGAAAGCGGTAAGCGGGTATTTCACCCGTGGATTTTAGACGGGCCGGTTCGAACTGGAACCGAGCCCCTGAATACCTGAATCTCCGCGCCGCTATTCTTCTTCACCATACTTGAATTCCATTCTCAAGAATTAAAGATTCCTCTTTCTCAGCCGCCGCTTTTCTTCTTCAACCATTGTTCTTCACTAGACCGTTCTTATTTTAAGTACAACTTCATTTAAAATGAATTAAAATTCCTAAAATTTCTTCCACGCACAACTCGATTCCAATCCTTTCATCCTTTTCCCGACTGCAACAATTAATGATGAAACGACGATCACTTTGGTAAGGCACGACGGAGTAGGTTCCCAAATTTTGGAAAATTTGAATTTCGGGGATATGAAAACTGGGTCGCAATAATTTATCATTTTCAATTTTCTTTTAATTCTTGCTCCACGTGGAAATCCTGATCCTACTGAAGTCTGAACAAGCAAACTCCTCCCAGTTAAACCTCTAAAACCCTATAAAAACTGAGCTGGTCTGCGGCAATGGAATAAACAACAAATTGTTGAATACGATTGGCTGGACAATTCTCAAAGGCGCTGGAAACTTCTCCTATGATCTGTTTCTATATATAGATACATACGCCATTCTTCTCTTTCCCGTGAATGTCTATTTCGCAGAGATTTCTCGGCTCTTTATCCAATACCTTCTATTCTCGCTTGCCCTTTACCTCTAGAACCTTATTCCCGTTTCGCCATTTCTCTCCCACTCTCTTGGGCTCATCGTTCTCCCCCCTCGCAATGCCTCGCATGCAGGTGTGTTGTCGATCGTTTGTGAGCTTGCATGGACTCATGTTTTTCTGGTTTCCTAGTCTTTGTCCTATTTTAAGGTTTTTTTATATATATATTTGTAGTAGTAATTTGTCTCTTGATGCTTGATTTTCATGTTTAATTTTGTGTTTCGGCGGTCGGAGATCCCTTAATCGATGATTACTTCGTGTTTTTGTACGGTATTGGTGCTCGGCTGCTAAAATTATGGATTGTCTGGCGATCAGCGATTGAGCTGTTAATGTGGTGTGGAAATCAGTATTCCTGGATGCAGCAATTTCAAATTAATCATATGGTGATGTGAAGTATAATCTATGAATGTTTGATGGTGTTTTCTGTTCTTGTCTGAGTTTAGGTTTTATCATTTCTGACCTGGTACTCTTGCTAGTCATCAAGCATACTTGGTGGTGTATTGTGCTAGTGGCAATAGTGATAACTGAATATTCATTGTGAAACATCTCAGCGGCAAGGAGTCAGTAAAGAACACAGATGGGTGGAGAAGTCAAAAGTCAACGAGTTGTCTGCCTCATTGGCAGCTTCGTCATTGTCAGCTTCAGGGAGTTCCTCAAATGCAGGCAAGGAATTGGTAGCACCGTCACAGTTTGGGAGCAGTGAGCTAACGAACCATGTACCTGCTCGTGAACAAAAAGCTGTATGGAAGCCCAAGTCATATGGAACAGTAAGTGGCTCCACAGCAATAGGATTGAATTCGGCTCCAGCTGATCAAATGACGGTACCAGACAATGGAAACCGAACGGGATCTGCTGGGACACCTGCTGATATTTTGAGTAAGCTGTTCAGTGGTAAATTACTGGAAAGCTTCACCACTGACAGCTCGACATACTCAATCGCACAAGTTAGAGCAACTTTTTACCCTAAATTTGAAAATGACAAGTCTGATCAAGAGGTAAGCCATCCCATAACTTCTAGTTTTATGATTATTGTAGCTTATTAAACAGATATAAGCAGATGACGATTGATTGTTTCAAGTGAACTTTATGATATTAATGGCTCATATTCTTGTACTTTGAGTAGGTGTTGGTAAAAAATTGTAAGTCATAACTTTAGCCGTCAGTAGTTGAAGTTAGTATCTTGTTGTTACGGATACTTTGGAGAGTGCAAAATACATGTTCGAGTTTTCTTAATGTGATTCTTGCAGGTTAGGACAAGGATGATAGAGATGGTTTCCAAAGGTTTAGCTACAATGGAGGTAGGGCAACGAACTTTTCGATGTTTCTCTTGCGTCTTACTAATACAAGAACCTTTTTTCTTCTCCGTCTTCGTTTTCCATCAATTTCTGGCCTTACTGATTGCATCTAAATTTCTGGTAACTTTGACTTATACAGGTTTCACTCAAGCACTCCGGCTCACTTTTCATGTATGCCGGACATGAGGGTGGAGCATATGCCAAGAATAGCTATGGGAATATGTAAGTCTATTATTGATGGCCCTTTTATCTTGAACTTCCTCTTTTCCTATTCTTTCTAGCATCCACTTTCTCATGTATTGATTTCAGTGTAACTGCCGTTTCTAGAGGTAAAAGTTAAAATACGTTACTTTTTACTTGGATGAATAATGGAAGCCTTTTAATTTATATTTAAACACATGCTACTTGTAACGTATTAAGTTTGCTGGAGCTAGCAAGAAAAGGGAAGAAACACGACCTAGTTAGTAGCAATTAATTATTAACTTTTAGTCCACATTGATCATGGCTTGAACTGATTGCTTAAACAGCATCAAGCATCTTTCAGGCATTATATGTTCGAGCATTTGAAGAGCTTTAAGTATGTTTGTCATCCATGCAATATGGTCTAGAAATAAGAAAAGGCGTTTGAAAGTTCGTGCGCCAAATTGTTATCTATTGCTTTTGTTGCTTTGCGCTTTTCATTTATCGTTTTTTATGAGGGACTTTGTAATTCAATGCGTGTACTACAGTTACACTGCAGTTGGTGTTTTTGTACTTGGGCGCATGTTTCGTGAAGCTTGGGGTTCTATAGCCAGCAAGAAGCAAGCCGAGTTCAATGAGTTTCTTGAGGTAAATCTGGAATGAGACAGTTGTGCTTTAGTCTAAGTCAAAAAGATGAAATTAATGGTTCTTGTGTTAGGTGAAAAGTTGATATCTAAAATTTTCTACTTGCCTCCTGATTAGACTTCTTACCATTTAAGCTTCAGTTATCATATGGTTCGTAGATTTTTCATTATTTTTCAATGAAGATACGCTGTCATCCAGTTCATGCATGCATTGCTATATTAAGAATGCCACCCTTGATAAGATTTACTTAATAGTATATGAGCACGTGGTAAGATATTTGTATGTCTCTTCATGTTCTTTGCTGGTTTTTCCTTGTCATCTAAAATAAAGAACCATTTTTTTGTTTTACTCAAGAGGAATCGTATGTGCGTGTCAATGGAGCTGGTAACTGCTGTATTAGGAGACCATGGGCAACGCCCTCACGAAGATTATGGTGAGTGAACTAGGAAATATTCTCATCGATTCCTTGATATTGACTATGAGGATGGCCATGAACTATATTTTTCAAATAGACTTATTAAAGTTACTGTTCTTCAGTACTGAATGATCACCTTATGAAAGATGCCAACACTCTCATTTAGCAGCCAAATTTCCTTGTGTGCTTAATTTGCAGTTTGCTATATTCCTTTTCTTGCTTCTATTTTCACAAGTTTAGAAAGGTGAAGGTTTATTCCAAATAATCATAGACTTCAGAATTTGTATTCCATGTTAGTTGTGTCAAAACTTGTTGTCCCTTATAAATGGAAACTTCATGTTTCTTCTTTCACACATATTTCCTTAAAGTGGATATGAGATAGAACTAAAGATGAGTGTCACTTGTAGATCAGGCTGTTGATTTAATCATGTGCTTTGGAGCACTCATAGCTGCATAATTTCTTCATTTGTAATGCTTTTCGGTATGAATGGCAGAATAATCATTAGTTCCTGTTTTATTTTGTATTTCTTTTATATCTGTACTTCTCTGAAACTATTGATGAAAGTTTCTCATCTTTATTCAGTTCCAATGTACATCCAAAAAATTAAGTTTTGTTTCCCCATTTTGCTGATACTCTTTTCCATTTTTTCACAGTGGTCGTGACTGCAGTCACGGAGTTGGGTAATGGAAAACCAAAATTCTACTCAACCCCTGATCTTATCGCTTTTTGTAGGAAATGGCGGCTACCAACAAATCATGTGTGGTTATTCTCAACAAGGTCAGTTTTGATCTATCACCGAATGAGTGTAGAAGAAATTGTGTTTCTCGATGCATGGTAATTTTACTTTGATCTTGTATGATAAATAACAAGCCAAAAATTGACTTGAATGATTGTTGATCTATTTGATGGATAAATTGGTCTGAAACAATTCTTTCTTATTTTGTTTTTCTATGAGTATTGACATTTGGAGATTTCAGAGAAAATAGTACTTCGTTTTGAAAAATGAGCATTTTTCTAACCATATTGGATATCCTGAAAAAAATTCACTCTAAGTTTAGCATCAAATCAATTTGACAAAACCTGGTAATGTGTACCCTAGAGTATGAGTTAGTCTTTTTGGCTTATCATGTCATTGTGTGTGAATATCTAACCTTGACACTTTGATCTTCAATGCGAACAAATTCTGTTTGTTTGTTTTTTGTGTCCAATAGAACAATAAAAAGAATTCCATTCTATCATTTTCGTCTCCAATACAACAACAAAAAAACAATAAACAATCAAATGTTCTTAACCAAAGCTTGGGGAGATGATAACATATTGTGTCCTAAGCTGCAAGGTCACAAGACCCAGTCCAACTCTCAACCTGCCTCCACACAAAACTCCATGAAACACATAATTTTGTTGTGAACATTTGATTGGTTTAAGTTTTTAATCCTTCCTGCCCTTGACCTTTGTATATATGTGTGTGTGTTTGTGTGTCAAATAGGACTCGAACAGTGATGAAGAAAGATAATTCTTGGTTCAGGTCTCTGACCTTGTTGAGCTGGTGAAAGTTAAAAATGAAGATAAGAAACTTCTTTTTATGCATTTGTGTATTGTCTCCCTGTTTCAGGAAGTCTGTAATGTCATTTTTTGCGGCTTATGATGCACTCAGTGAGGAAGGAACAGCCATCACTGTATGCAAAGCACTTGATGAAGTTGCAGATATATCAGTGCCTGGTAAAGTTAGATCTTGATTGAGAATGAAACTTTTACTAAATGTTTGTTGTGGTTTTTTTGTGTTTATCAAGTTATCATATTTAATATTAGCTGTTGACAGATGATTGTGGCTTTGTTCTTTCTTTGCCTGACTTTCTGAGTCTGGGTAGATTGTTGGCTTCTTTTCAACTAGATATACAGATTGCTGATTTCGTTCTTCCTGAGATAGGTCACAAACTAATCCTATCATGTTCAATGCCAGTAACACATGCATCGTTTATCAATTATAAAAGGCTTTCTTTCATGAATCTGGATGGTTTGTTTGGTCTGGTTATTGATCTTGTATGTTGGGCCTTGTCATAAATTTAATGTTCTTTATGTAAAGTTATGAATTTAATATTCTTTATGTATCAAGCTGCATACAAATACTATATTCATAAAGCCAGGTCTCTTCCTTTTCCTCATCCCTTTCTCTATATTCATTCTCTCGTTCTGTCTCCTCATAATTCCAGTTCTCTACTTTTTTCGCGTGATTATTGCTCTAACTCTTGACCTGGTCTGTGCCCTTGTTCATTGTGTTATAGGTCTGTCTCCTCATAATTCCAGTTCTCTACTTTTTTCGCGTGATTATTGCTCTAACTCTTGACCTGGTCTGTGCCCTTGTTCATTGTGTTATAGGTTCTTCCATTTTCACGCTTTATTTACTATACCACTATCGTAAATGTAAATCCTGCATGCCGATGGCTTTATTCAATATTGTGTAATTTTGAAATTTGAAAGCCATAATCTGATAAACCCGAAATGAGGCTGAGAATGTCTTGCTTTGTCGTGTTGGTTGAGCTTGTTTTGTATGTCTAGTTTCCTGCTTGCAGCCAATCCCATCCTCCACATTCATAATATTCATAGCTATAATTATTAGATTAGTTTCATAGATAGCTGAAAGCTGATCTGTGTTCTTTTCCCTTATCTGCAGGATCAAAAGATCATATAATGGTGCAGGGTGAGATCTTGGAAGGTCTAGTGGCTCGGATAGTAAGCCAGGCAAGCTCAGAACACATGAAGCAGGTTTTGAGAGACTATCCTCCACCACCAATGGAAGGAGGTAACTGCTTTTATCCGAGTTAAATCTTCTCTCATACAGAAAAGTGATGTCAGATACACCGCCATCCTTATATATGCTAGCTTCTGTCTGTCAAAGCCATTAATCCTAAAGAAGGGTATCAACGAGAACCTATGATGAGATAGAATTATCTTTATTCAGGGCATATTCAATTGACAGGAAATCTCATAGCCCATAATTAGCATTAAAATAAGCTTTTGAAGAAGTAAAGAACAAAGAAAAGAATTGTGTTTGCTATCCTACACTGACCTATTCCAAAACGGCAAAACCTTTATTGAGGGATCACTTCTAGTTCTGGTTACAGCATCTTTCTAGGTATAATTGTTAAATATTAGAGTCACTATGTTTTATAATTAGTGTTGGACACTGTACTGATGAGATATCAGACTATTACAGAAATTTTACTATGCATATAGTTTGAAAAGTTTTACACTGAGTCTCAAACTTATTTGCTCATTATGTTTTCTCTGATGCTAATCGCAAGAAATATTTCTTTGTAGATGGTTTGTACTTGCCATGGTACCATGAATCCATGTATTTGCTAATCAAATTTTTTACATGGACAAGTGAATAAACCACTTAAATCTTTTTAAAGGTGGCTTTGTTTACTAGGCAAGAACTGTTTCCCGGGTTCCTAGTTACATGACAAAATAATAGTCTCTCTGTTATAAGGATGTCAATTTCTTATTTAATATATTTCACAATTACGAAAACATCTTGCTGCTCATTCCAAATTCTTTAGCTGATATGTAATTTTAGTTTATGTCACGTCTTTCTTCTACCTGTATTGTGCGCAACTTACTTCACTACTCTTGGCTTGATTTTATGTTGATTTGGCACTTCTGTCTAAAAATTGCACTCCAGTTGACCTGGGAGCTAGCCTGCGTGAAATATGCGCTGCAAACAGAACCAAAGAAAAGCAGGTATCAAGATGCTTAATTTACTATACTGTCTTGGAAGTGTACTTGGAACGTTCGTTTTCTTTATGTTATTTCATTCTACAGCAAATAATGGCACTTCTTAAGAGTGTTGGTACATCTTTCTGCCCAAACTATATGGATTGGTTTGGAATTGAAGATTCTGATAGTAATTCAAGAAATGTAGATCGGTCTGTTCTGTCAAAGTTTCTGCAAACCCGTCCAGCAGATTTCTCTACTACCAAGTTACAGGTTTGTTTTTCTCTTGCAACTTATTCTTGATTTTGAAAACTGAGAGAAATTGTGGAAATGAAAAATATGTGATCTATTGTCCTTGGTGGACAGGTCGATCGAGAGTAATAGTTCGTTGACTCTTCATTTTCATTATCTTAATCATGGCAACAGTCTAGTTTCCTGATATGTATTTTAGTTCTATGTCACCAATTTTTCGCCTTTGCTTCAGGAAATGGTTCGTCTGATGAGAGAAAAGCGCTACCATGCTGCTTTTAAGTTTTATCATAACTTTCATAAAGTTGACTCTGTCACAAATGACAGTCTTCATTTTAAGATGGTTATCCATGTCCAGAGCGACTCAGCTTTTAGAAAGTACCAGAAAGAGATGAGGTGTGATGGAGTCCATTATATATTGATGCCATATCGCTAGCTGTAAATCTATTATGCTTCTACTCATTCATATAGAACTACTTTCGGTGTTATGCAAAAGTTCTTCCTATAATCAGTTTTATTTATGAACAAATATGTCTTACTGCAGGCATAATCCTGGTTTGTGGCCACTATATCGAGGTATATATTTTGCTCTGAATTTGAGCATTTTATCTTTGTTTTCATGTTATTATTCCTGAAATTATATATTTAGATTATCTCATGAAACATAGATGAGGCTCCTGTTATCCAAACTAGCATTGCATTGTAAGGGCCTCTTGTCAGATGCCTTGGTTTATGTAATATTTCACTGCCAGGTAGTTTTATTTTTTAACTTTTTATAGTCAGGGAATTGCATGCTCCCGAGAGAGAACTCTCTCTTCTACATTGTTCCCTTGATATTCCTTGCCTGGTTCTTTAGGTGATTCTTCTTTTGTGAAATGGTTGCTGATGCTGACAACTCCAGAAATTACATTATATCTGTTGCTTCCCCAGGTTTTTTTGTCGACCTGAACTTATTCAAGGTTAATAAGGAAAGAGGTGTAGAGTTCCCCAGAGAAACTAGTTCTGGGAGTGACTTAAATGGTGAATCAGCAAAAGATGATTTAGCAGATGAAGATGCAAACCTGATGATTAAGTTGAAGTTCCTTACATATAAGGTACAAGATGTTTTGCCCTGCATTCATCAATTACTCAGATTATTGTAGGTACATTTCACCTAATTCTCTTCAGTAGTTTGAAATGATGTCTGAAGTTATGTCTTGATCATCATAAATCATGGTACTTTATAAGTTAAAATCCCCATGGACTTATCTATATCTGGCTTACGGAGCCCTTGCCCCGCCCTTGAGCACTTTTTTTATATACGAAATCAGGACAGAGGGCGGGGGCATATTTTTTTATATACGAAATCAGGAAAAATCTTTCCGCATTTAGACCCAAATTTGTTCAGCAGCTTTGAGTTAATTGATATCATGTAAAAATCAGGACAGAGGGTGGGGGCATATTTTTTTATATACGAAATCACGAAAAATCTTTCCGCATTTAGACCCAAATTTGTTCAGCAGCTTTGAGTTAATTGATATCATGTAAAATGTGTTCAATTTCTTTTACTGCTATTAATGCTTGATATTTTGGAGGATTGCTCGATAAGAGATTATTCCTTTGTTGAGTTATTTCTACTGTTACTTTAGATTTTTATTTACAGTGGCTCCTTTGTTGTAGATGCAAGGTGCTATTGGGAGTTATTAATCCCCATTGTTTGTTGGTCTGTTTAATTAATCCCCATTGTTTATTGGTCTGTTTAATTAATGGCAATGAAGAACCTGTAATGGAGTGTCAGGATAGAATTAAGTTTAGGGTGGTTTATGGTCTCAAAAGCACAACAAGTTAGGCACTTGGTATGTTGTGAACTTGGATATTGAGGATTAACTGCTTTGTAACTGGTTGTTTAGTTTTTAAGGAGCGGATGTCCACTGGCTGCCTTTTATCTAATAAAATGTTTTGTTCATTTATCAAGACAAAGAAAACAGAGGGAAAATTTGGTGCTATTAAGTATTGTTGTCTATTACTTCTTACACTGTTGCACATGCTCTTATTGTGTGCCAGATGATGTTTCCGGGTTCATTGCTCTATGTGGTGTTAATTCAGCAAGTAATGGATGAATTATTTCTTATTCTCTTTATCGAACATACAGATACGAACCTTTCTGATTCGGAATGGCTTGTCTATTCTTTTTAAACAAGGTGAAGCTGCGTACAAGACCTACTACATGAGGTATATTTCCTTAAAACCTCACATGATTGTTAGTTTAACTAGAAAAATAAGAATTAAAATGGATCTTTCCCTTACGCTATGTGTTGTATGGGTTTGCATTTGCCTGGGAGGGAAGTTGAAAAAACTTCTGTCCTTGTTCTTCACATGGGCTCTTGTTTTAAAAAAATTTGTTCAGAAGACTCATGATTTTTTGTAGTGAATTTGTTTTGTAAGTTTCATTTTCACTTTTCGACTGGATGTCTATTAAATCATGAAAAACTTGACAAGGGACTAGTATGAACTACTTTTTGGGATATAACAGACTCTGGCATCTTCTGCAGTAATTGGGCCCATATTGGTTTTAGTGGAAGTCTTTTCTAGGACTCAGTGCCTCTTATGAATTGTTTTGGCTGGCTTTCTATCTTATAAGATTTTCCTGAAAATTATTAGACTTTCAAGTTCCAAAGATATCAAGGTCTTATAAACAAATACATCGCCCGTCTGAGTCCTAGTAATCAGAATACTGTGCTTTTCTGTTGTGTCTGTAACTATTATTTGGTCATCTAGGCAAATGAAGATATGGAATACTTCACCTGCAAAGCAAAGGCAGCTCAGCAAGATGCTGGATGAATGGTATATCTTGATATCTATCTACATTCGTTGCAAAATTGTAACAAGTATGTGATTTGTTTTTTTTTTGCCCTATTAAGGGCTGTATATATTCGTAGAAAATATGGACACAAACAACTACCATCGTCCACATATCTTAGTGAAGCAGAACCATTCCTTGAGCAATATGCAAAGCGCAGTTCCGAAAATCAAGCTTTGATTGGATCTGCTGGTAATTTCGTTAGAGTTGAAGATTTCATGGCCATTAGTGAGGAAGGTCAAGATGAGGAGGGTGACCTTGAACCAGAGAGAGATATAATACCTTCAAGTCCAACTCCCATGGTCAAGGAAACCATTGTTAAGGATCGTGGACTTATTGTTTTCTTTCCAGGTAGGAGTTATATGGACGTTCTATGTACCGCTACAGATTATAAAACGGCTAATGCATGAGATACTGCTTATTATATATTATGAAACAATATCCTTGTCCCTACAACTATTTCTGGAATAATATTTTAGCTCGAAAGAGAAGAAAACCACTTGGCTTCACAAAGATTTTCCAAGAATAATATCCTTGTCCTTGGAACTCTTTCTGGAATAATATATCATTCTAGTATGAAGCAAATAAGGAATTACACAAATAAAATGTTTGAACATGCTCCTATGTGAATACATGTTTCAATTGATTTCTGTGTGTGTGCCGATGCCTTCTTGCACAATGCTTTTCTGGTAAAGATCTCCTACCTGATATTTGCCCTGTCCTATTAATTCATAATATTTTATTTTCTGAATTGCACTGTCAATTTCCAATTTAGGAATCCCTGGTTGTGCTAAGTCAGCACTCTGTAAAGAGATAATGAGTACCCCTGGAAGGCTTGATGATGATCGTCCAGTGCATAGTTTGATGGGTGATCTTATCAAAGGTATATAGCTTAATCTCATTTTACCTGCAATTTCCAGATTGTAGTGTCTGTAAGGATATATCTACAAACTGACTTAGTAGCTGTTATATTAAGTCAACTAACATATGCTGTCAATGTTTAACCTGGTTATTCTTTTGATCGATATGTGGCTATTAGCTTGTTTGGTCGCTGAATTAATATTTTCTCATTGGGTCTATGTAAACACGCATATATATCTATCTACAGGACCGTGCTTTGCAAATTTTTGATTAACTTTCTTTCTCAAATATTTGAACTGTATAAGTCAATTGTTTTTTTTAAGCTTACAGTAACCAGTTTCCTGATAAAATGACACAGAATGCAATCAATTATAATAGTATTTTTTTGCAGTGCTATAAATGGCACGTTACTTGCACAACCATATCACAAAACATGTTCTGGAAATGGCTTTTGTGTATGTTGTACATGCAAATTATTTGGCCATTATTGTTGATTAGGTTGAGCCATTCCGGTGAGGCCCCTACTTGGTATTGTGTTATGATGTGGGATATCCCACATCGACTACACATGCAAGTGTGGAGTGGTATATAAGTGAGTGTCAATCCTTTCCCTATAACCATGGTTTTGGGGAGAGTTAGGGCTCCTTGCTTGTATCCCTAACAATGGTCCGACCTGCCGGATCGTACGTCTGCGGGAAGGGGCGACCCGTTGATCGGCCCGGGAAATCGGGTGGGCCCGGGGAATAGTTCCCGGGTGGGCCTAGGACTGGTATCACAACGAATGGAGTCGTGGGTGGGCCAGCAACCTGGGTGGGCCCCACCGCGGACCCAGCCGTGGGTGGGGAGGACTTCCGGAGTTGGCCGTCCGTGGACGTACGGTTTCGAAGGGGAAGGTATTGTTATGATGTGGGATATCCCACATCGACTACACATGCAAGTGTGGAGTGATATATAAGTGAGTGTCAATCCTTTCCCTATAACCATGGTTTTGGGGAGAGTTAGGGCTCCTTGCTTGTAGTTGTATCCCTAACATATTGTTTCTTTGCTTCTAGATCATCATGTTGTTTACTTATATCTTGACTAACCTATTGCATCATAAATAGCGAGATACTGGACGAAGGTTGATCAAGACTTCCGCAAGAAACCGAACTCTATTTTGCTTGCTGACAAAAATGCTCCCAATGAAGAAGTTTGGAAAAAGGTCATAAACTTTTTCTGTCTAAAGCTTGGCTATTTCAGATAGCAGTATATTAGAAGTGTATTTAAGTTTGTCAGATGGTTTTTTTCCCATATACAAGGAGCTGTTACTTTCGCAAAATGTTATTGATAATGTGCTATCATGTAGTAAGCACGAAATATAGCCTACTTTGTGATGTGTAAAAGTACTATTGGTGTTGTTTTTCCTGTCATGGGAAGATATGACCTTTGGCCTTTTTGTGCACTCACATTCATGTGTTCCTTTTAACCTCTTAGATTGGCCTCTCCCATAGAAGAAACTTATTTTTCCCTTTTCGTCCATTCTTCTTTGTCTTTTCTTTTTTTGGGGTAGGGGGACTAGTTGTTGAGTTTTTTAAACTTCATTTGTATGTTATCCAAATCTTTGCAGATTGAGGACATGTGTCACAGCACAAGGGCATCTGGGGTTCCAGTCATACCTGACTCAGAAGGTCAATTTCTTCCTTGGATTTTTATCACCTATTCAGGAAATTTACTGATTATTTTATCCAGTTGAACTTACTTCTATTCTTTTGAAAATGATGGTTCTTTCTCCAATGCCGCATTATTAGAAAGCTATGCGTGTACTGACCTCCAAATGTATATAAATTGTATCTTGTCATTATCAGAAAGCTATGCGTGTACTTACCTCCAAATATTCTCGTGCTATCTAGTTCAGTTCTTACACCTCCAGAAACCGGAAAGGTTATACTAATAGATTTTATGTTGCGAAAATGGCTTGCTTGACAATCATCACTGGTTGGTTTTACTGAGTATCATTTTCGAACATGAGTTCATTCATAAGATCTCATTTAATTGAAATTGGTGTTATTGGCTTACAGTAATCTCAATATGCATATCATGGTTTATATAATACAACCTGGTTTGTAGAAAATGATGCCCTATATTTGATAGCAATTTGTAAATTTGTATTCAAGACATCTTCCCCATTAGTTTGACTCATCCTTTGGGCCATCTGTTGGCACAGAGGTCACGCATCCCTTTACAGCAAGTCGAAATATGAGATTTAACAACTTGTGCAATTCGTATCTTCCTGCGTACTGAGAAAGCCAAAGTTGTATATGCATAACCAAAGAGTCTCCCAATGTATATAGGGAGTCGAAAGCTAGGGTTACAATAGAATGGGCCTAATTGGTATTGGACCTAACCTAACTAGTAACTAGTATTGGGCCTACATACTGTTCTCTAACAATTTAGTTCTTTCTTACAGCTCTGCTGATTCCATCACAGCTTTACTTTGATTGTTTTGTTGCTTATACATGGAAGTGATCCCTTTTCTGATCATTTCTTCATGCTTTTGTTAACTAAATACCATTTGAGATATTTCTTGAGTCTTGCCATTTATTTTTATGTTATTTACTATCCTATAACAAACCCTTATTAGAATATGTAAGAAAAGCATTGTTGCTGCCAGGTTATGGAAAAAGGTTCCTTTAGGCTTCTATTTATTTTTCTATTGTTTATCCGTTCTTTCATATTTCTCCTAATTGGTTTGTTCATCTACTTTCTCCCCTGAAATGTGCAGGGACTGAATCAAATCCATTCTCACTCGATGCTCTTGCTGTTTTCATATTTCGAGTGCTTCAACGTGCTAATCATCCGGTAATAATGATATTAGCTGTTTCCAGGTTTGGTAGTCCACTTCTTACATTCTTGAAAAGTTAAACCTGATAACTAGTTTCTCATTTGCGTCCTCTAGGAAATCTTGACAAGTCATCTCCGAATGCTGGTTATGTGTTGTTGATGTTCTACAATCTTTATGAGGGCAAGGTACAGTTATTTCAGTCTTCTATGGAAAACTATTACAACTATCTGAAATTTCAAATGAAATCTTGAAGTGATGACATGTCCTACAATCTTCAGGACCGTAAGGAGTTTGAAACGGAGCTAATAGAACGTTTTGGCTCAATTGTGAAGATACCTTTATTGGAACCCAAAAGGTCAGTGATTCACTTATATGACTAATTGGCAAGACGGTTTTCTGCAGTTATTTTACTAGATCCTTTTGTTTCTATTGAATTGATATTATCCTATTGATTGTTCTTATAGATAACTAACTCATGTTTGAAGTACTCTATCTTTTATGAGTAAATTCAGGAATTCAATTTTGATATGGACATGCTTTGTAGAATGCATCATAATATGAGTCTCAGGTAGCATTTGGTAGTCGCAATGAGCACAAAATTTTGACCACTGTAGAAGTGCAATATCTAACACAACATGACTCCCTAGGGCATGATATGACTTGGGATAACTGACATTATATTTTGGTTCGACATAACCGCACGATCCATTAATCATTTGGCGGCCTCTTTTGATACAGTCCTCTTTCATTTGTTTTATAATTTTTATTTCTGCAGTTGGATGACTGGTCAACACTAGGCATGAATGCTTGAACTATATTTCTTCTCTGTATCTGATGTCTCGTCCTTGATTGTGTTCAGTGGATCACATTTAATCTGGCATGGGCATGAAATTTAATTTTCTGCCTAATAAAGTGAAATCAATTCTTGAAAATGTATCATGCTGTTTAGCCTATTTTTCTTTGGGGCATGTACAAGGTATGGAATGTTGAAAAAAGTGGTAGGAGATGGTTGTTCGCTTATTTTTGGAACGTAGGTACTGCATCACACTGATCTGGCTTCACCTTATGTTAATTAGCCTTGCCCCTCTGAATTTGGTGATTCAGTAACTTGTCCCTTCAATTCTTGAGTAGAAGCAATGTTGATGATCCAGTTGCTATACTCGTGATTATGCAATGCCGTCCAGGAATATGTTGGAGGGCTATTGCATATTTGCATTAGAATGAAGGATAGCAGCTAGTAAACAAAAATCAACGTATGGAAGTCATTATTGTGTTACATGTTTTATAGTTTCCACTGTGAGCTTGCTCTTTAACTATTTAGGTTTGATTGGTTTAAATCATTGATCTCTTATATGTTCCTCCTCTCTCTCTCTCTCTCTCTCTCTCTCTCTCACATTTGCTTAGGACTCACTGTCTTTTTTATATAACTTTGCATGTGAAAAAGACCACCTCTACCTGAAAGTGTAAGGACTACTTTGGAGGAAGGATTAAGTTTATACGAGCTTCATTCCAGACAACATGGAAAGTAAGGTCCCTGCTCCGCTCCGTGGATTTTTCTTGTCTTATTGATGGTGATCTAGTGTCTGCTTCTAGTCAATTTAATTTTTTAATGCTTCTTATCTGCTAGATTGGATTCCACAAAAGGCCAATATGCAACGGAGTGGACTAAATGGGAGAAGCAATTACGTGATACTTTGTCCGCAAATGCTGAATATCTCAATTCTATTCAGGTCAGTATTATCACTCATTAAATGGGAGAATCTCATTTTCATTGGTGCTAAAAGTGAATCCCGTACTCTTATTCATAGGTCCCATTTGGCATTGCTGTTGAGAAAGTTATCGAGCAGCTTAAAGCAATCGCAAAGGGAGATTATCGCCCACCTAGTACTGAAAAACGGAATCTTGGTGCCATTGTCTTTGCTGCTGTCACTCTGCCTGTTTCAGAAGTCATTGATCTCCTCCTTAATGTAAGTGATTACTAAATTCTACAATAAGAGATAATTTACTGGCAACATCTAGTTGCATGGTGTATCCTATCCACCCTAATTTGGGTTCATCAATCCCCAATTAGGATTTAGTTATGGCCGCTAGAGTATTCACACCCTGATCCGTCTCATCTAAATGCTCTTTATTCAAGTTCCCGCTAATGTTATGGAGAACTGTATAAATCTGTGGTTCTAGTTTTTCATCTAGAAACTAGCTTCGAGGGATTGCAGATGGGTTGATCAATTGTTATCATGTAACAGTTAGGTACGAAGGATCCTAGAGTCGAAGGTTTTCTCAAGGACAAGGATTTGAAGAGCAGCCTCACAAGAGCCCACATAACTCTGGCTCATAAGAGAAGCCATGGTGTAACTGCTGTAGCCGGTTATGCTCCGCATCTCAACCAAAACGTTCCTGTTGTTGTCGGTTCATTACTATTCTCAGACAAGTTGGCAGCGTTGGAAGCTGATCCTGGAGTAGTCGATGGGGAGAAAATAAACTCGAAAAACGAATGGCCGCATGTGACACTATGGACTGCTCAAGGTGTCGCAGCGAAAGAAGCAAACACCTTGCCTCAGTTGCTCGCGCAAGGGAAGGCAACTCGCGTCGAGATCAATCCGCCCACCGCGATAACGGGAGTTCTGGAGTTCTTCTGAGTGCTCTTGTTTTTATTCATCTCCTCTCAAATTTGATGTTACTCCTACCCATTTTTGTTCTTTAGAGCCATGTGCTGCAAGTTGAGATTATATTTTGCAGCATGGATTCTCAGTTAGGATACTGGTAGTGAAGGTAAGTAAACTGATAATTCTAGTTGGATGTGTAAATTTCTGAGCCGAGAGCAGAAAAAAAATTATGTTCAGTCTGTCCAGCTTTATCTAGTTACTAGCGGAAAATTTTGACAACTTACAGAGAAAACAAAGCATCTTATTTTGAAATTATAGATGCTCCTCCAAAGTAAATCGTAAAGGAGGCACAGGAATGTATCGTTCTAAATAATTTTAATTATGACTAATATAATTGAAATTAGTAAATTCTTATTGTAGTTAACAAAATAAAATAAAACACTTAGAAGTTTAATCAACTTGATTGGAAACAATCCTAAATAAAATTCTAATGAATTCTTCTAATTAATAATTGCGGTCGTCCCTAAAACTGTATATAGGTTTTGCAGTGGTACAAAATCTTACGAACTACACCCTTAAGGCAAGAAGAAGAAATAAATTATACCTTAATAGGTGCAATTTTCAGAAAGGAACCGATGCTTACAAAAACATTTGTAATTTACAATTGACTTTTCCGTTGACCATCAACCCTTCAACATTATTTCTGTAAGCCAATCCATACTAATTCATTTAAGCAACGTGTTTGAAATTTGAATGTAGCTTCGAGTTTGGTTGAAAAAAGTAAACACACCATTCTGCATTGTGTTATCTATTGATACAATCATACAAACATGCCCGAGGCCACACAGCTATGGTCTGAAATTGAAATGGCAAAGACAAAATGATACAGTTATGGATTGACACAAATTGAAAATACATAGTAGAGTAAATTTGTATCAAGTAATTTCACTAAAACAACTAAGTTACAAAGTGCAACAGCACAGCAAGGCAAATATGCATAATTCTGCTGTACATTTCCAAGATCATTGCGAAAAATAAAGATTAGGAGCTCCAATTTCTTACCCAATCAGTTAGAGTAGAAACATTTCTATCTATATCTTCGACGCAGTCACTCTTAAGTGCCATCACGATATTTTCTGGATAACTGTCTTTGGCTTCCTCCAACAGAACCTGAAAGATCTCACACTCGATGTTGTTTGAGAGCTTCTTCCCTGTATAACCCCTACAGTCAACAGACAGACCAAATCAAGAGTTCAGCACGAAATCACAGACGAATAATGAGAAAGAGAAACGCAAGTAGCAATGGAAGCTAATGACCTCTTAGCTAGCCGATCATACAACACGGAATTATCCGTTTGGAGCACCACTACATGATCAAACCAACGTTCAGGAAAGAAATCGCAGCCATGGTGATCCACAATGTTTCCACCTTGTTCCATCACATCTTCAAGCTCATCGCATACCTGCCAAGACATGCATTGCATAAATATTGAAATGTTCGAGATAAATCAATGACTTTTTTTATATGAATTCTTTAACAGGCATGATTACTAGGCTAGTGACGGAGTAGCAAATAGAAGTTGGGCATGAAACAGTTTTTTTTTTTTTTGAAAAATCATTGTATAAATTCTGGAATATTAAGGAAAAATTGTAGAGTAATCTCCTCGGTGAAGTAACACTACTATAGCAAATACGATGAATAGGAATAGTTACGTTCATAAATCACAACTGAATCGACTAATAATCTCAGGAACATACATAACTGCAGGAGTAAGAACATTGCGATTCAATCAAGTGATGAATGGAATTTACCACTCATCACGCCTATATATATTTTGAGCAATTGATGTCGATCGAACAATTAATTGATTGTACATATCCATAGACTTGTTTGTAAAGCTTCAATCCACAACTTCGAATGATAATTTTATCAAGAAAAAATCAAATTATTCTGAGTTGAGATTGACTTTATCAATGCATATCTAACATAGCTCACTCTAGTGCAACTTCCAATCTATTTAAAAAAATGCTAAATAAATTTCAAAACAAAAATCGATTCAATCACCACCATTTCCACACGCAGGGGTAGTGTTTGCTTACGAGGTCTTCGTTGATGACGTAACAGTCGAACTCGTCGTCCCAGCCGTCGTGGAGACTCTTCTCCTTCACCAAATCACTTACGTTGATGTGGCGGAAATTGGCGGCCTCCGCTAGGGCCGCCGACGTCGTCGTTTTTCCTGTCCCCGGCGTTCCAGTTATAAGTATGTTTGGCCTCTCTCGCTTCGTCTTTCCGCCGCCATTCTGCGCCATTAGAGCTTCTGTTGGAGCTCGCGATTCGGAATTTGTTCCACACAACACTGCGGTTGTTGATGGACGATGAGGGTTTACAAGGAATTGAGGTTTTCGCTTTATGCTTTGGCTCGCGTTTTTTGTGCCTAAAGTAGCGACTCCATACTACCACGCTTTCTCCCCTCATTCAGACTCAAATAAAAAATCTAACATCAAATACTTCATCCATCTCATTATTATTGGCTCCATTTTCTTTTGGGTATCCCATTATTATTGGTTCGTTTCAAAAAAGAAATAATTTTACACTAAAAATTATCTCGAATTCCGTACCACACATTATTTTACATATAAAACATAACTCTTCTTAATCTATGTGCAAAAAGAAATGAGTCAATAATACCGAGATACGGAGGGTATATTATTCAACAAATGCTTTTTTTCCCTATATATTTATGACGATTAGGCATTATAATAAATAAGATTTAATAGCTATCACAATTTCAAACATTTTCATGAGTTTTTTAGTTTAGTTAATTCTTTAAAAATCTTTAATTTCATCGTCGTTTAATTTGGTCAAGGTTAAGTGGCCTGATTTAAAATTGACTTTTCTTGAAAAAATTGTGATACGTAATTAAATATATTTAATAGAAATTTAAAATAATAAATTTAGCATCGTTTAATCTAACTTGAATCCCTAATAAGGATAATCTGTAAAGTGATTTTTTCAATGTAGATTACTCATTATATCACTTTGACGAGAGAGAGAAAGAGAACTTACGTAATGAAATAATGTAAATGCCACTCAATTTTGATCAATTTCTCAAAACTAGTAAAAATAACAACTAAGAGTCTTCTTTTGGTAAAATCTTAAAATAGCGCAAAATTATGCATAAATTTAAGTCTTTTTGGACCAAGACTGGTAAAATAATTTATTCTCTTTTTATGGATGAAAAAATAATTTTAAGATTCAGATAACGGTAATTAAATAATTTATCAATAACAAATAAATGTAATCATTAAGATTTTATTATGCAATGTTTGGCCTTTCTACACTAACACACACACGTATACATGTGTGCAAACTTGAATGTGAATAAGAAGTACCGTTAAGGCCCATGAGTAGTGGAGGAAATCGGTACTGAATTTTATGGAATATTGATAAATGAAACTAAACCGATCAGTTATTTCAATTAATCGATTAATCAATTCATACAATCGCTTCAATTAGAAAAAAACAAGGTTTCGAACTTACTACCCCTTGGCAAAGAGAAGTTTTAGGCATCCTTCATAACTAGGTCTGTATACAAATCAAATCATTTTAGTTAGCTTTGGTATTTGATTCGATTATTCGATATTCGAATTCGAAATTTTGTGATTCGAATATGAATACAAATATTTTTTTGATTCGATTATTTAATGAATACGAACTCAAAATCATGATATTCAATTCGATATTCACAAATATTCAATTCGATATATATATATTGTTATTTTTAATACAAATAAAACTAAATTGAATATTTGTGCACCATCAGGTCCATCACGCCTCACCGCGCGCCATCCTCTTGGCCTCTGCCACAACCACCCGTCACCACCGCCGCTCCACTTTCCTCACCGCGTTGCCGCTTCACGGGATCAAGTTTCGATGTTGTACAAGTTTTGATTTATGGAGCAGATTGAGTTCGCCAACTTCACGGGATCAAAAAACCTATTATGACACATGTATGTTCTATTTATTTATTAATTTAAATGATATATATATAGGGAATGGTTAACGTAAGAACCATTTTTATTGTGAGAACATGAGAAATGAATATGCTATGAAAGTAAATGAATACGATGCGAAAGTTAATGAATAAAAAAAATAGAATTTTCGCCTCTCATGGGATTCGAACCCTGGTGAAAATTCCGAATTTTTGGATTCATTAACTTTCATGACAGATTCATTAACTTTCATAGCATATTCATTTTGTTTTTCGTAGTTCTTAGTTCTCACGTTAAAATTGGTTATTATTTGAACCTCACTCTCTCTCTCTGTGTATATATATATATATATATATATATATATATATATATATATATATATATAGGAGAGTTAACGTGAGAACCATTTTTATCGTGAGAACGTGAGAACCAAAAATGATGAATTCACGGTGAAAGTTCTTGAATCATTGGAAAGTTCTCAATCCAAAAATAGAATTTTCGCCTCATGGGATTTGAACCGGGTGAAAAATTCAATTTTGAATTCATTAACTTTCTCAACGGATTCATCAACTTTCATAACGAATTCATTTGGTTCTTAGTTTTTAGGATAAGAATGGTTCTTATTTGAACCAAACTATATATATATATATACATGTTTTATAAATTGGGTTCTAATCGATTTTTTATATTATTATTTAGGAGAAAGAAGAGCATTTTATGTCATGTTACAAACCACTTGATTTGCAAACTTGGTGGAAGATTGGATACTTGCAATCTGCAAATAGTTTACGTGAAGTGCTATTTTGATGAACATGATATCAAACTTTTATTGGTTTATGCATTTGGTCGTTATTGTTTATGTTATGCAAATGATTCGGGAGTTAAAACAAGAGAGTCATCATTTTGCATATATTATTGAATGTTTATAGCTCTATATTATTTAAAATATAATTTCATAAAATTATACTTAAAAAATGTGAATAGAATAGCTTTAAAATACACTTGAAAAAAATTGAAACGAATATACGATTCGATTCTAGTATTCGTGAATACTATATGAATCAAATATAAATAAAAAAATATTAGAAAAAGATTCGAACATCGATTCGATTACAATGATATTCGGTTCAATTCGATTATTTTGCAGTGATATTCAGTTCGATTCGATTCGATTCGTTTATATCCATACTCATAACCAATTGAACTATGATATCAACTTATAATATATATTCAATTTAATTATATTTATAGTGCATCAGCAACTAGTACAAAAAAATGTGAAATTTTCTTTAAAGTAGAGTCACACACAAGACCTCTTGCAAAACTAACTAAGCTACAATAATAACCTGTTAAAATTATAATTATAAAATGTATTTATTATTTTTGATTATTCGGTATACCCATTAACTGATAACCGATAGTTCTAAATTTTTTATACCAAATACCAAATAAAATCTCATTTAAAACTGTTATTCGATTAACCAATAATCAAATTTTAGATTCGATTATACAATTATCCAAATTTCCATCCTTACCCTTGAGAACAGACATTTTTCACATTGATGGTTTTTGTTGGATTCTCAAAAAAGTTCTTTCAAATTCCAAGCTATATAAAGCTTTTTCACTCATAAAGCATTCTCTTTAGACATTCATTGAAGAAATCTTTTAAAATTGGTTATTTTCAATATTAAAAAAAGATGAAATTTCATTTAGACTTCATATTGGGCTCAATTTTATTTCTCTAACAACTAATGATTAACGGCCCAAAAGATTGAAATCTAGACAAGAATTTACTCTGATTATAAATTTAAATGTAAGTATAGCAATTCTTTATTCTAAAAATAGCTACCAAATTTATCGCTATAACCTCTCATTTAAAAATATAGTAAAAACACTAATACATGTACTATTGTACCCTCGTAGCAACCAACTTTAATTTTTAGTAAAATGATAGCAAATTAAACACTACAAATATAGTCATCGCTATAGGCCCAAAAAATTCGTTAGAAACAGATTTTAAATACGTCTTATCAATATCATAAACTAACAGTTTTTATTGATGGACGAATCAAAAAAAATTGAGAAGGAGATATTAGACAATTTTATTACCCAAAATTGTGACAATTTCAATTTCTTTATTCGATTCAATCCAACCAAGAAATAAAACGCAACATTTGGCATTGATGTTTGTTTCAAGCAACCAAGACAGACCAACTACAGAAGGAACTGTTAATTCTTTGATCGAACATTTATTTCCTTCCTAGCTTCCGATTCTATCGAATTTTCTGGAGCTATAAAGGTATAATAGTACAACTATTATCATTATTTTAAATGAGAAATATTGTTCTATTTATACTTAATTGAATCAACGCACTTTAAAAATAATATCATAATAGTATTATGCTAAGTTGTCTTCACAGCATCAATTCTAATTATTATTATTTATTTCTTTTAGTAAATTGAGTCACTATATCTCTAAATGTCAAGAGCAAGCAACCTCATAGATGATGACTAATGTAAAAGTTGGAGGCTCTTAGGGCTAATTCACTACAAATTCACATAAATTCAAAGTAATTTTTTTTGCTCAAATCAGTCTTGGAAGTCGGAAACACATTTTCTAACACATAATGCACCAAAAAAATGGTACAACATTCCCAACTCAAATTAAAATTGGTATATTTTAAACTTAATATTATGATTTACAATACTTTTCCATGTACGAGGAGTATTGCATTTTGTGGATAACGCATATTTTAATAAATATTTGATAGATGCTTTTTGAATAAAGAAAAAGTCATACCATAAATTACAATATAAATTATGGATAATGTGTAAATACATCCTTAAACGTTTTCACAAAAAAACAAATTTACTCATATCGTTATATTAGTTGTAACTTTATCCATAATGTATTCGAAAATTGTACAAATTACTCTGTTGACTAACAAGCATTTTAACACGGTTATGTAATTTTCGATTTTTTCTTTTTTTTTCCTCCTCGTATTATAATATATTTACTTCATGGTAAAATCCGTAATCGGAGATGAAAATCAACTCAAATTGGTCCTATATTTTGATTTTATGTCAACCAGATCATGAATCTACCTTTAATTTATTACTGAATTAAAACTCGATTTCGGTCCTGTATATTCATAACACATTCGCATTTCCATTTAATTTTCCAGATTAGGCTTGTGATTGGGAAACTAAATTCGAAGTTGGACAGAGGATTCGTGTACGATTTGGTGCCGACGCCACCTAATGATGCTGGGGAGCTGCCATATTCGGTTATTTGACAGCGCTGGAGATAGCAGCAAAAGTAAGAAGAAGGGTTCCTCCAAATCCAAGTCTCACTCTGAGTCTTCAGCTCTCTTTATTGTTCACGACTGGGTTTTCGAGCACGCGTGCCAGGTCCCAATTTGGGATTTGAAACCGTATACGTTATTCGTCCTTCTGCTGCTCAAGTTTGTCTGTGTCAGCTTTTTTGAAATTATTAATTCCGTTTTGTATTCATGAAGTTAGTATCGGTGATTTTGAATTAGAATGATAATGCATAATAACTGGCGGATCTCAGTCAATACACGATTAATTGAATTTGGACTAGCGCTACTAAAAAATCGAAAATTATATAACAGTGTTAGAAGGCTCGTTAGTCAATAGGATAATTTACACAATTTTTGAATATATTAAGGATAAAGTTACACCTAATATAACGATATGGGTGTGTTCTTTTTGCTCAAACGTTTAAATGTGTATTTTCACCTTATCCCTATTAATTATAATATTCCCTTTCTTCAATTAAATGTGACTTATCCCAAAAACAAAAATGCTATATTTTTTGTGAATGTGAAAAGAAGACAATAATGTTATATTCTTTGTAGGTTGATGTAGAAACACAGATAAACCTTTTTTTTAAAATGGCTTTGGCATCGAGATCCAAAATTAATTTTAAACAAGAAAAGTAGAAACGATAAATCTATAATTTATGAAGTTATTTGGTAAAAGTATAGTTCTTGAAAAAAGAAAAATATATATGTTAAACAAAAAAAAACTGTAAATCATCTCCGAGTTCACAATTAACATTATATGTTTACACTAAGAATTTAGGGCTCTTCTTAGCCAGCTCTCTGAATAATCACTGTTCCCACCGGCAAGTTCCTCGACTCCGCTATCAGCTACTTGCATTCAGTTCAATCACTATGCGACGTCGTTCTCCCAATCCCTCAATTTCTGTCCTATTATTATTATTTGGTTCCTCCATTTTCATCTTGAGCTCGATCAGCGATCGGTCTGTAAATGCTGAAGTCATAACCCTAAATTCGGAAACTTTTAATGATAAGGTAAATTTTTATTGCATTTCACCTCCAGTAAGTAACTCTTCGTGATTCTATTGTAAATCACTCCCATGGTGGTTTCTGGTTAGGTTTTAATTTAAGTACTGATTTTGGCCTCTTTGTGCTAAATTAACATAGAGATTATTGGTAGCAATTAACGATGAAAATTAGCTGAATTTGGAATCTGGGTTGTACGTATGTGTGTATGTAAAACACAATCACTCTAATCTTTTACGTTATAATTCTTAGCTCTAGGTGGGTTATGTGTTTAATTTCTAATGTAATAGCATGAAATCTGCTTCTGGTAATTAGTTATTCTTTCAGTGCTTGTTCCTTCGATAGCAATTAGCAAATCATAGTCGTATTTATGTTTCATTGCAGCAGTTGCTTGCACTGCTGATTTTTTAGACATATTAATTTGTAGCGAAGTAAATTACATCAATTAACTTGGTGTGTCAGCCAGCTCTACTAGAAATAATGCGAATGTTCGATGAGCACAAAAAGGGTTATCTGAGTATTTTTGGTTCTATTTGTGGTTTGTTCAAGATTTTTAAGCCCGCATTTGGTTTGTTCAGATGCAGGAGAAAGACACTGCATGGTTCGTTAAGTTCTGTGTCCCTTGGTGCAAGCACTGGTAATTTTTACTTGTTAGTGGCCTTTTTTTTTTATTTGATGCAAGCATCATGTGTGACCTTGAACTCAGAACTATTGTTAGCCTTAGTGATATTTGAAATTTGTGTCCAGCAAGAACTTGGGAACATTATGGGAGGATTTGGGAAGGAGATGGAAGGTGAAGATGAAATTGAGATTGGAGAGGTTGACTGTGGCACAGATAAACCAGTGTGTTCTAAGGTGGATATCCATTCATATCCCACATTCAAGTTGTTTTATAATGGCGAAGAAGTTGCAAAGTACCAAGGTAAGAATATCCTTCTTAAGATAAGTCTGCGGTCGATCTTTTAACCTTTTTCTCTTAACAATATTGCCTTAGTCCATTACTGCTTCATCTCTAATTTTGTTATGTGAATTATTAATATTACTAAATGATACATCATCCAAAGGTTTTCTTAGTTCATGAACCTTCTCCTTGTTTGGGTTGTTAAATGGTCATGGAAGCAAAAGACAGGTTGATTCGGAATGGCTGGTAAATTATGTCATTCCTTAACTTCCCACCTGATATTTTATACGAGACAAAACCTCTAAACTAGACTACTAGTTAATAGAAGCTTCTCACCAGATATTGTACTAAGAGGCAAAAGCCCTAAATTGGATAATGGAGTAGTATGGAGAATAATCTTCCTCGTTCCACCCCTAAGCATAAAATGTAAGTCTCTCCTAATGTTCCGCAAACCTCAACATCTCTATATTAGATGTAGATCAACTCCCTTCATCTCGACTTCCTCTTTTTGTCATAGAAATCTTCAAAGCCAGGGCCAAAAGCTACAACTATAAATCCATTTTACTAAAACAAGCACGTATTAGCGTCTTCAAGATCTAACAACGATAACATCGGTGACATGCTCTAATACCGATTGAAAAAATGGCTAATCCGTGGAACATGTGGTGAGACGTGTGTTGCGGAATGTGATATGTGCGGGAAGAACATTCAACATTCACACAAACATAAACAAAATAAAGCAACAAACAACACAAGAACTTGGTAATCCAATTCGATGAACCACCTACATATGAGGGGCTTCGTCCATAGGAAACACTTCACTATTTGGGGATAGGTTACACAATAACTTGCACAATAAGTCTCTCTCCTATACTACCTATGAAACTTTCTAAATCTCCATCCTCGTTGAAATATTGGAAGTGTGTGCACCACACTACCTAGACGTGAACTCTGCATATTAAGCACCTAACCCCTCAATAAACAATCAATAAACAAGAGTATTACAACTCTTTTATAATTAACGTTCAATAGTGTTTACCTCACAAATACTCTTCTTCTAGAACAAATACTGCCACAAATACCAGGCTAACAAGAACAAAAGACTCGACACTACATTGTGTGAGATCAATTAAGCACGAACTCCCTTACCTTTCTGCATGTAAGTGGGTCTTCTTGTATAGTTTTGAAGCCAGATCTTCTCTTGCAGCTTTGGCAATAACTATCATTTTGAAATAAATCTTTGACTTGTGTAAGGATTTTTGTTATAGACTGACTTTTCTTGTTAAGTATAAATCTTCATCTCATGTATCATGTATGTTAATCCATATCTCACCTTAATCTATACCAATGATGATAACATAATTCGTGGATCTTCTTTCCTTATACAAATTTATCTTATTGTAAAAGAGCCATTTTCAATGAGGAAACTACCATAAATAACGAACACAACGTCTTGGCTTACTTGAGGTATGTTATATATGTAAATATATTATATATGGTAGATGCATATTAGAATCCTATTAGGATTAGGGTTAGAATCATATTAGGATTAGGGTTATTCACATGTATATATAGGGGCTCTTTTCTTTGAATAAAGTGGACTTTCATTCCCATCTCATATGCTATACACACTTATAATATGGTATCGAGCTACGTTCGGATCTAGGGTTTGAATTTGAATTTTTGAAATTAGGGTTTCAAATTTGAAAATTAGGGTTTTGGGTGAAAAGGAAAAGCCACCCATTTGAGTTCGAGCTTCACGGTTGACACCTCCGACAGCGAGGAGCGCCACCATCCGACGAACCTTCGCCGGAAGTCCGATCGCCGAGCCGCGGCGTGTGGGGCCCATGCGCGTGAACAGTGCACGTGTGAACAGTGTTTCGTGCGATGCAGTTTTCGCACGTACAAGTCGCGTCCACCGTGGTCGGAATTAGCTCTGGCTGATCCTGTTCGACTCGCCTCGACGTCTTGTGTTTGTTTGAGTACTTGTTTGGGTCAGCTACGGTGCGATGTGAGATTTGTCCGTTGTTAGATTTGATGTTTGGTGCTCGTGAGCACGTTTGTTAATGGAATTCAATTTGGTTTGTTGTGGTTTGCTCATCTCAACGTTTGTGAGTTGTCTGGATACTGTTTGGGTCAACATCCGATTGGTATGGGATTCGATTTGGGTCGACGTTTGTGTGTTGTCTGGATATACCGGGTCAACATCCGATTGGTGTGGGATTCAGTTTGGGTCGACGTTGTGTGTTTTCTCGGATACTGTTTGGGTCAACATCGATTGGTGTGAGATTCGATTTGGGTCGACATTTGTGAGTTATCCGGATACTGTTTGGGTCTGCATCTAATTGGTGTTGGATTCGGTTTGGATCGATTTGAATTATGTTTGAGATTTCTTTTGAAATTTAAGGTTTTCGCTTACGGTTTATTTTGGGTTAGGATTGATTATCTTTGTAACAAGCTGGGCATGATTAACATCTATGCTCCAGCTTGAGGGGGAGTGTTATATATGTAAATATATTATATATGGTAGATGCATATTAGAATCCTATTAGGATTAGGGTTAGAATCCTATTAGGATTAGGGTTATTCACATGTATATATAGGGGCTCTTTTCTTTGAATAAAGTGGACTTTCATTCCCCATCTCATATGCTATACACACTTATAACAAGGCACAAGTACCTTAGAAAGCGCCGCGTAATAAGAATCGCTTGTCTACATAATTGACAATTTTCTCCAACACTCTCATTTTGTAACTTGAAAGAAATTAAAATCTCAGGAAATTTTAGTTCAATAAATGTAGTGTTGGAAGTCATGCTAATTTAATAGAACTAATGTTATATGGTAGAGCTTTCCTTCAGTGGGATAATTTACATACTATTGATGAATTTAGTAATGCATAGCAGCACAGGTGGTCATACCACTTAAAACCAATTTGGGGTTGGCTTAAAAGACTTTGGGGAAGAGTTGGGGTGGTGATGGTGATGCATGGATGACCTTATTAGTTCCAAGCATTAAGGAAAGATGAAGTATTGGGACTTTGTTACTCATCATTGGGAATGGTTTTTTATGCTCCTTTATGACACTTTTAGCTTGACATGGAAATGCAATTCATTGTATTACTATCAGAAAATTGAGCAAGGAACTTAGTTGGAAAGGTCTGGTTCTTGTCGCTGAATATTTGTGAGATGTGCAAAGAAAGGACTAGATGTCCAATATGATAGACAAGGCTTGGACTCCCCCTGTTAGAGGAAGAGTTTTGAAAAGCATTTTCAATGTGCATCTAACATTCTCTGGAAATTGTAATTTTAGGATCTAGTCTATGAAGTTCTGCACTTGCAGAACATAAACATTACTTGTGTTATTGGATTACCCTGGCATCCCCTTGTCTTATCTATCCCTTTTACTTTCTATATTGATGTTTTCCTTCACCATAGATGCTACGATTAGACGGACAACTATTATGAGGTATTTGGGTGTTTATTTCAAGTACTATATAATTCCTCTTTCCATGTGTGGCTCTTCTAAAGTTCCCTTTTCCATTTCATAGTTCAACAACTAGCTAAATGCATGAACTGTCCATGGTCTCACCAAGGACATGTGGAATGTAATACCCATTTCTTGAATGTGATCACGAGTCTAGAGTAACGTCATAGCTATACTAGAATAACATTTGCAAAACTGAATGTAAACAGGAACTAGGAATGTTGAATCACTCAAAAGATTTGCTCTGGAAGAAACGCTTAACGCAGCTACAAAAGCACAACTTGATGATGATGCTGAGTTATAACTTACCTCTCAGGTGACCATGGGCTTCCATTTATTTTTCTACTAGTAATGAGTACTGCCATGTGTTATACATTCTACAGTGTGTTGCACTTTTGGAACTTCTTACTGAATAGTTATTCACTGATGCAGGTGACGAAGACAGTTAGCCACATGTGTCCTTTGCTACTCATCGGGAGGATCCGTGTGGTTTTACAACAGCGATGCTCGTTACTTTTTGTTTCAATACAGATTATTCCGTTACTCTTTTATCACTTAGAATTAGCTCCCTTGCAAGACCATTTATTAGATCATTTTGTAAGCAAAATTTTGTTTTAATGAGAAATCTATTCAGAGACATCTATATATAAGTTTTTTTTTTCATTGTCTTTTGCTGATATAGGTTTCAAATAATATCATCATTTAAATCCTTGCAGGTATTCGTATTGCATTTGCGTTGTTTTGGATTTTTTGACTTACTAGCAAAAGAAAACTGCAATAAAACTATGGTGGTTGCTCGGTTGATAAAACTCCACGTCACTTTTATGTGCAAATATGCAAGTACATTGAGTTGATTCAACAAAATATTTTGAACTGAGAGATGGGCATACACTTTCACGTCATAAATAGGGCAGTTAGAAGATTTCCTAGAACATTCAAAAGTAACTCAAAATCATTAACAAAACATGAAATGCCAACGAAAAGGAAAATCCAATATATATATATATATATATATAAGAACTAAGAATGAATAATTATAGTTAGATTGAATAAGATCGATGATTTATAATTATTTAATAAAAATAGTTAAATCCTCATATTTTCGCTTATTTGAATATTTCATATTTTATTTTCGTCGTTTGTATAATCATGTTTATGTTTTTGTCCACGTATCTTCGTAGCTTCGTAAACGCTATCATATTCCAATTAATTATTATGTTCATATAATTCATAATATTGTGCATATTTTATTTCCTAAATTTTTCTAATTTATGATTTCTATGTCATATTTTGATATTGACTATGTTTTTCATGCTAAAATTCACTTATATACTAGAATTATAAAAATTCATTTCATCGAAATTAATTAAGATATTATAAATTTTATTAGATTAAAATTATCTTAAATTGTGCATTTTCCCAAAAGATAACCTATATGCACGACAAAGTAAAGATGGAAAGCAAAGTTCAAATTGTTAACCGAAGTCTACATAAGCTCTAAAACACAAGTACCAATGCTTTCGCCACCGCCCACTAAGCAACAAGGCAGAAAAGCCATATTTCCTCTATCCTCATAAATGAGGCTAGAAGACGTGACAAAAGGCCTTTTTTCAGCAACCATTCGAAAAGATGCACAGGAAAATTGCAAATTTTGAAACCTAAGGAAAGTAACCAAAATCGAGGCTGAAACGAGTTCCAACTTTCACTTGACCCCCTTCTTGGCAGCAGCCTTGGTAACCTTGGCACCAGATGGGTCCTTCTTCTCAACACTCTTGATGACACCAACGGCAACAGTCTGTCGCATGTCACGGACAGCAAAACGTCCAAGAGGAGGGTACTCGGAGAAAGTCTCCACCACCATGGGCTTGGTCGGAATCATCTTAATCATACCAGCATCACCATTCTTCAGGAACTTGGGCTCCTTCTCGAGTTCCTTGCCAGATCGCCTGTCGATCTTGGTCAAGATTTCAGCAAACTTCACTGCAATGTGGGAGGTGTGGCAATCGAGCACTGGCGCATATCCGTTACCAATCTGTCCTGGGTGGTTCATTATGATGACCTGGGAGGTGAAGTTGGCAGCTTCCTTGGCAGGGTCATCCTTAGAGTTGGAGGCGACATAACCACGCTTAAGATCCTTGACTGCGACATTCTTCACGTTGAACCCAACGTTGTCACCAGGAAGAGCCTCTTGCAAGGCCTCGTGGTGCATCTCAACAGACTTAACTTCAGTTGTCAAACCAGATGGGGCAAAGGTGACAACCATACCAGGCTTGATCATACCAGTCTCAACACGCCCCACGGGCACGGTACCAATACCACCAATCTTGTACACATCCTGAAGTGGGAGACGGAGAGGCTTGTCTGATGGCCTCTTGGGCTCCAGAATCTGGTCTAGTGCCTCAAGAAGGGTTGGGCCCTTGTACCAGTCCAGGTTGGTGGACCTCTCAATCATGTTGTCTCCCTCGAAACCAGAAATGGGAACAAACGGGATTTTGTCAGGGTTGTATCCAACCTTCTTGAGGTAGGATGCAACTTCCTTGATGATTTCATCGTACCTAGCCTTGGAGTATTTTGGTGTGGTGGCATCCATCTGCACAACAATAATATCAATAGGTTAGAGTGTATCGAGAATAAAATTGAACAAAATAAATAGTCAAGTTCAGCATTCACAAAATCTCTTTACCTTGTTGCAGCAGCAAATCATTTGCTTCACTCCAAGAGTGAAAGCAAGCAATGCATGCTCACGGGTCTGACCATCCTTGGAAATACCAGCCTCAAAACCACCAGTGGTGGAGTCGATGATGAGGACAGCACAGTCAGCCTGTGATGTACCCGTAATCATGTTCTTGATAAAGTCACGATGTCCCGGAGCATCAATGACTGTGCAGTAGTACTTGGTGGTCTCGAATTTCCACAAGGCAATATCAATGGTAATACCACGTTCACGCTCGGCCTTGAGCTTGTCGAGCACCCATGCATACTTGAATGACCTCTTGTTCATCTCAGCAGCCTCTTTCTCGAACCTCTCAATCACACGCTTGTCAATACCACCAAGCTTGTAGATCAAGTGACCAGTGGTAGTCGACTTTCCAGAGTCGACGTGGCCAATGACCACAATGTTAATGTGAGTCTTCTCTTTACCCATGATTTCTCAGCAAAGAATACTGCAATAACAAACATTGTCAGTATAATCAAGCTACTAAAACTACTGATATAATTCAGACTAACAAAAAAATTGAAAAACACAAGATTTGCTCAATAACCAAAGAAAATAGTTTAAACATCATACCAACCAATATTGAATGATTTTCTACCTAAAATTCAAATAGTCATGATTATAAATGGCCAGCTAGTAACATGGAGAAAGAACAAGTAGTATCACTAAAATAAAGATCATATCCAAATTTCGAAATGCAACTCGATCCATCAAAGAAACCAAATTGATATAAGCATACAAACATGTGTATTAAAAGACATCGAATTAAGCATGCATGCTAAAATCATCAACAGAAACGGATCGTATAAGCAAATCTATCAGACAACTCAATGGAAAATCTCATTCCTTAAACGAACACCTAAAATTTAAAGCATACCGCAAACAAACGTAGAACCATACATCCATAAATAAACAGAATTACAAAATTTCAAACGATTTACATTTGCCGATTTGTATATATCTAATACACACATGCACAGAGATACAGAGAAATAGATAGAATGCTGACCTTAGAGAGAATGTTAGTTTGAGGAGGCAGCTCAGTTGTCCGCCGTGAGATTTTTCGAAGTGTGAGAGAAGGTGTGAGGTGAGGAATAAGAAATTTATATACCTGAAGTGTCTGAAGAGAAAAAGGGTTAGAGATTAGGGTTTCTCTTGGGCCGTAGGATCAAGTGGGATCTGACGGATGACAATAGGCGAGTTTGAAGAGAGCTGCGGCTTACTAGCCCCGTGTTTGCTCCTTTGCTGCCCTAATGCGCCTGAGCGCAACATCTACCACCACCTCGTAATTACTTCCTTGTCCTCCGGTTTTTGGTCAAATTACCACCTATTTTTCATTTAATTTTCCTTAAAGAAAAGAAAAATAAACCCACAGTGTGACACATGTTGCACAGTGCATGTTTCAGTGTGCATTTTGATAATGACTGCAAGTGCAGGTTTCCCTAGGCTCAAAACATCTTATCTTTACCACGTTTTATAGTTTAAATATTTAGTCATTTTTTTTAAAATGTACTCCCTCCGTCCACAAAAAGCGTACATTGATTTTGGTGGCATGGATTTTAAAAAAATTGTAATGAGTGTAAATATATATAAAAAAGGTGTGTCATTGGGATAATAAATGAATATATTAATGGATTGTGAGTGTAAAATGGTGGACCATGAATGTTTTTTTTAAATAAGTGGATAAGTTGAGGGTAAAAATATGAAGTTGATGTTTCTAAAAAAAGAAAGTACACATTTTTTGTGGACGGACCGAAAAGGAATTAAATGCGCGTTTTTGATGGACGGATGGAGTAGTTAATATACTTAAATTATGTGTGACCTGTTGAATTACCAATTTCCCCTTCCCCACCTCAGAAAAAGAAAAGAAAATTAATGAATGTCATGAATGAATTATTGCATCAATGGTACCCAACATCCAAACTCCACTATGAAAAAAGAAAGAAACAGACAAACCCCGTTCCAACCACCTATGCTTTGCTCAATATAAACATGTCTGAAGTTATTATAGAGGGTTGTATTAAACGGATTAATTTAATCCGAATCAATAGCATATGAATTTTTTGTCGAACTTAATTAGTCTAATCTTCTATGGTCTATCTATTTTTATAATCTATTATTTCGATACACATTCACATCACCTAGTTATCAACCCATTAATGAATAGGTTAAAAAAACATATTCATGGCAATAAAATAATTGTATTATTAACTATATTATTAATTACATTCTGCATTTTTCCTTTGAACTTTCCTCATATGTGATCATTATTATGTTCATGTTTTTTGTTTCCGTCTTTAAGGAAATCTTAGTTTGTTCGACGGAACTTGTTGCAACTTCTAGCTTGCATCGACCTAATCAATTTCTTGTAGTGATCAGTAAATTATTGTGTTAATTATTGTAATTTTTATTTAATGCTAGCAATTGTTGCAATTTCATTCTCTGATAAATGATTTTTTTTTTAACTTCATATTCATATGCTTATTAGCTCATCTATATTATAACTCACTCTGATACATCAATGTTCTTGTGTGCATAATCTTGTTTCAAAAAATATTTGGGCAATAGTTATCTATGATCCGCTTTTATGTAACAAATATTCATAGTAGTATTCTACCATGATTTTTGCTAGTGTAATCTTTTACTATTTGATAGCTTTGCCTCTTAAATATTTACTAAGTTTTCTTTTAGTCATTGAAAGGAAAGTTAGGAAAGTTAGGTTGAAGTCTGTTAGTAACCCATAATGATAATTTGCTATTAATTGTGATTCTATTATAAATAAATTAGTTGTTAATCATATATTTTGAGAAATAGCTTTGAACTGAACATGTAGTTGAATGTTTATTGGGATTATAAATTTTTATTATAAGAATTTGTACTCAATTTTGGTTTGGTGTGGATAATGATGCACACTTAAGTGAAGTGTGTGTGTGTGATGTTAATTGTTGAGGTGCATTGCAAGGAAGCAACAATGATTGATGAACATAACATTAGTAACTAATCATATGAGAACCTCCAATCTGGTTAATATGCAAAAAGTATGTACTCCCTTCGTCTATTAAAATTTTGCATTGCTTTTGGTGACATAAATTTTAATAAATTGTAGTGTCTGTATAAGGGGTCTTGTAAGTGTAAAAAAATGTTCAAAAAAAATACAAGTTATTTATGGATGGACCAAAAAGATCTTAAATGCAAGCTTTTAGTGAACGGAGGAAGTATTATATTAGTGTGTATCAGCAAAAAGTCTTAATGTAGTGGCCCGAAATTTTATAGTAATTAATAAAGTTTAATTAAGTATTATTAAAGGCTTAAAAGCTATTTAAGCCTTAAGAATTGTGAAATTTAATATAGTGAAATATTAATCGGTATGAATCCGATTAATTTAAGATTTAATTATATGGAATCGAAAAATGTAGAGAATTATTAGAAATGAGTTTAAATGTGATAAAATGTGAATTATGTGTTTATTTATAATTGTGTGCATGAAAATGCTATTACTTGAAATTATGTTATGAATTACATTAATTATTTTTTTATGTTATTTTTCTTATAAATGAGATAAAATATTATTCAAGATATTAAAGTCTTGAATAAATTTGTTTTATTAATAACTAATGATTAAAGAACTTATTTATGTAATTTTCAAATTTAAGAAGTATTATAATAATGAATTGAATTTTATTAAATAAAGTGATTTAAATTATGCTATATGAATCTAAATTAAATCATGAATATAAGTTATATTAGATTTTATAATTTACTTGAAATATAATCCTATTAATTGAATTACATTAAAATTTGGAATTAGCAAAGTTAAGAGTGCATTTATAATATTTTTGAAATTTGTGTATTATTATCTTGAAATTTTACATAAATGCACATGAAATTTAAATTAAATATCTAGAAGAATAATACATGAATAAAATCATCTTCCAAACCCTTTTCTTCTCCAAACTTGCGATCCACACACACAAAACACACACTAAAAATTTCATCTACACTTTTACCATATAATTAGACTTGGAATTAAAGGAATTAATCTTAGCAAGGTAAATACCTCTTATGATCAATAATTTCATTGTTTAAATTTTAAAATAGTATGTTCTATCCCTTTATAATTTTCAAAATTTTAAAGTGTTAGCTATGGATGATTTGTTTAAATTTTATTAGATGTATCGATTTAATTATGTTTATAGAGTTAGATTAACATGTATTATGGATTTAATTTGTTTAAATTCATGAAAATGAAAAATTAAAGAATGGTACCTAAACCCTAATTTTTGAATATGATTCATATGTTATGATATGATTGAATTAAGCTTGAATATATGTTTACATATGCTTATAAACATCATATAAATGAAGAAATAAAAAAAAATCAAACCATGCATGTTTAATATTGAAATTTTCGAAAATTTCATGTAGTATGAACTTGATGATTTTGATTTTATTTGATCCATTTGACATGATAATTATGTTTAGAGATATAAATAATGTATAAAAGGAATTTATAAGAATTTAATTTAAACATATACTAATTTTTCAAAAATTTCGAAAATGAAGGGGAAGACTTGATCCATGATTTCTTGATTTTATTTGATGAATTTGAATTGATATTTGAGATCTATGATAACAATAAGGCTTAAGTAGAATTTATGGGAATTTTGAACATAGATATTAAAAGTTACAAAAATTAAAGTTTAGGTTAAAGTTATGTTCATATGTGATATAATGGATCTATAATTGAATGGATCATGAATTAATGATCAATGATGTTAATTTAATATAATTATGTGATATTTGATAATTAATGGGTTGTAGATGTTCAAAATGTCAAAATGTATATATATAACTAGTTAATCGCCTTAGGCGATTAACATTGAATTAGATGATATTGGTCTTGTATAAAGTTCTTAAGTGTATGTTTGATGATATGTTGATGATATTGAGGAGTTTGGGATAATATTGGTGTAGTTTGGTGTATTTGGGCTATACATATTACAGATGTTACTCTGCCGAAATTTCGGTAGAATTAGACGTTAGTAAGATAATTTGTATGTTAATTGATAGTTGTTAATATATATCTAAATTAGTAAGAAGGATTACTAAAGTCAATGATAATCTTATGTTATAAGGATCCAAAGAGAGAAACCGGAAGTAAAGAACGAAGAACCAAACTTGTTGGATTGAACGTCACGAGGTGGGTAATGCTTTACAAAGTTTATTTAAAAGCAAAATTTATGTTGCTTTATGAAATTGTTCATCATGAAGATATAATCACCACATGATAAGTATGTTGAAAATGAACGTTTTACCACATTGTGGGTATGACGGCAATTACCTATCTGCGGTAGAAAATGTGAATTACCGCGTGTGTAGATGGTCGTGAGCTTGCTCATGTAGCCGCCATGGTATTGTGGCGAGGCCTACTTCCCTTTACCGAATGACGAGATAGGGTATGACCGTAGTTGTGATCCTTCGGGACCAACTCGGGTATGTTATGCCGGTATGTTTCAAAATAAAGTGTGGTGATATGTTATTATGTGAAAGTTTTCTTATGAACATCAATGTAATCGCCTTATGAACTACTATTTGAAAGAAAGGTTTTCTTGAATGAAATGTTACTTTGAAAGATATATTGGCATTATCCACCGAGTACTTTCGGTACTCATATCCTCCAAAATGTTTTTATTATGCGCAGTTGAGTATGAAAGAGTTGTGGTGGAAAACCGAGCCGAGATGTCCTTTTGATCTTTTACTCTATTTGGATATGTCAATATCATGTCTTCATACATGATATTCATTGATCTTCATTCTTGAACTTTGAAACTTTGAAACTGTACTTTTGATGAATCATGTAAATATTTTGAAATTTTTATATAATTGGTGAGGTGTGTCCTCATTTCGATAATTGTCGTAGTTGGATATTTTCCGAGTGCAGTTGGCTTACTTTATTTTCAAACGTTATATTGTCCGCTTGTTTCCAAAACCTATCTTCTAAATCATTCTTTTATTGAAAGATTATCGTTAATTAAACCAGTCACGGCTTGATTATTTAGTTAATTAAGTAATTAAATAGTCGGGTCGTGACACTTAACAACTACATTTACAGCGTCGAGACAACATTAGAACATGATAGACGGTATTGTTAGGTTCCTTTTGATGATAGACTGCTTTTTTCCTACTCATTTTTGAACAACGAATTTGCTTCTTCAATATTCCCAACTAGAATCTCTTTCCCTCTCTCTCAAACAAGTGATGAAAGAGAGAGCATACTATTACATCTCATGTATTATGATAAATCTAGTATATGTTAGTATGCAAGATTTATGTAAAGCAGTAAAGAACACCAAGGCTTTTACGTGGTTCGATCGTTAATGAGATCTACGTCCATGGAGGAGTGATTCCTCAATGCTTTCACTATGGTTTGATTACAGTGAGTATAGCTAAAAGCTCTTAGTATTCAAGAAGTTGCTAATCCTTCTACCTTCGATCTAACTCCTATTTATACATATCTGAGGGCTCCTAATGGAACCGATCCTCCCATGTAGGGACTCTTAGCCTTCAGATGTAGGACTGCTCCTCTTGCCCATAGGGACTCTTAGCCTTCGCGCCATGGGACTCTTAGCCTTCATGCAATGTGGCGCCTGATTAGGGTTTGTGGGCTGATTAGGGTTTGAAGGTCGGGCCTTGGCTTAACCGCGGGCATTACTAATGTCGTGCCCACTCGTTTGGGCCTGTCGGTGGGCCCGAGTGGTTGGGCCATATCCCATCATAGCCCCGAATAGTCGAGGAACGCCCATGCCGAGGTGAAGTGAAGAATGCGCGTTGCGAGGTAGGATGTTGCTCGGTGATGCCGTTCTCGGGTTTCGATCTCTTTGGTGTCGATTTGATCGGTTCGCTTGATTCGAACCGAGGTAGACGGTTTGGCTCGGGCATGCGCCGCTTGTTGGGGACCGAGCCGAGTCGCCGTCGCTTGACAAAGACGTGCTGCAAAAGGAAATCAAGTCCGACCGGATAGCGACCCTCATGTAAAGTTACACCGAGGTCCGATCCGAGCGGCACCGCTCTTCTGGAGGATGCCGAGGTCCGACCGAGGCGATCTCGGATAGAGATATCATCTTTGGATGATACCGAGGTCCGCCCCGAATGACACCGCCTCCCGGGATGCCGAGGTGTGGCCTTAGCGGCGCCGACTTGAGGAGGCCGAGGTCCGAGCTGGATGGGATGTTCTTGTAGGGGCGATGTCCGCTGGCGGGGCGCCGAGGTCCACCTAAGCGCGCCGCCTTTGATGTGGAAGCGACGAGGTCCGAGGTCCGAGCCGCCCGAGGTCAACGTAATCATCACACGATCGATCGGCGGTCTGCCTTACCGTAGAGTACGCCATACGTGCTGTGGCGGTTGGGCGCCGAACCACGCGCGCGCATCAACTCAACATCCATCGCGGGTAGCACGTGTGAAAGTTGAAACGGTAGTTTTAGGCGCCACTTGCCCGTAAATAGCCCAAATAAGGCAACTGTTCACTTTCTTCTTCCACACTTTGCATCGAGATTATATTTTTCAAAATTTTCCAACTTTTTCTCGAACTTGTTGAAGGAGCCAAACATCTCATCGAAAAGTAAGTATGTATTCTTCATCTTCCTTCTCGCTCGAAAATTCGGTTCGCCTCGGGTTCGGTCGTTCGTCCTCCGATATAAAGGACTATATGTGCTATAACCGCTGGGTAGGTCCATAGACTTAGTGCTAGGTCCCACGGTATCATCGGTATGGGACGGACTTAGGGTTGGCGTGGCGAGGTCGAGGTCGACCCGAGGAGCTTTTGAGATAACGGCGAATACCGTATTTGAGGAGGCGTGGTGGTGCTCGCCATGATCGGATGATAGGGCGATGGCCCATCCGGAGGGATTTATTACTGTGTATGTAGATAGCTTGATAGCTGGCCTTAGGTTTCTTTTGGCCCCAATTTTCCTTAGCTTTCAAGAATACTTTCAGATCCCCATATGTCAACTGACCTCGAATTCCATTAGGTCGGTGGTGGGGCTAGGGCTGTCCTGCTATGGCGTTGGGCAGGAGTTGTCCTTCGAGGTCTTGATGCGCTTTTTAGCCGCAAGGCCATAGGAGGGTGTATTATCCGCTCCTCCGGCGAAGCTTAAGATAGCGGCCCTCGAAGGTGTCCCATCGGCGTATAGTACTTCTTCCCGCGGTGAGGGCATCCGAGGTATGAGTGGGCCTCGGTGCGATGAAGGACGTGAAAATCAAGCCCCGGGCCCCATGGAGAAGATGTTTGAACGACCTTGGTGAGATAGTATCCATTGATTTCGCCGAGGACGACCAACAACGCTCGGCCGAGCGCTTATAGGTCCGGGCTCCCTGGCTTGGTCGGATCGGGTGAGGCACCCCACTATCCTTATTTTTGTGTACTTCCGTATTCTTGTGCTCATCAACCCTTATCTTGTTTTGCGGTGAAGCTCGATTCGCGAAGAAGGCGGTGGACGCGCCGAGGGTGACCCCCAGTAAGTCGCCGAGCTCGCGGCCAAGAAAGAAGGCGAGGCGGGCCGAGCCGGTCAGCGCCCTGAGGTGAAGACGGCAAGGCGCCCGAGGTGGTGGACGACTTCAGCTTGTTGGTGACGGCACCTCAGCCGAGGTCAAGCCCGGCCTCGACGATGGACACTCGATCCCGGATATCGTACGAGGCGCCGACTTCCAGGTCCCCCATATCCTTCCCCAAGGTATAGGTCTCTTCTATATTTCTTGATGTTTCCTTCGTGATACATTCCTGACCATGTTGAATTTCAGGATGTCACTTCAGTGATGGGGGAGCTGCACCACATTGCGGGTATATTGCGAGGCGCCTCTGCATGAGACGCCGGAGGGAGCGGGCTGCCAAGGCCGCAAGGATCGCCGTCGGCCGAGAGGCCGCGGCCGAGGCTGCAAAGAAGGCCGCCGAGACCGCCGAGACCGCCCTCAAGAAGAAGGCATGGGCCTTGGAGATGGCTCGGGCCGAGCTCGAGGAGTCGCGAGAGGAGGCGACTGAGGTGAAGAGGAAGATGGTCGAGGAGAGGAGTGCCTTGCTGGAGGGTCAAGGGCCGATGTTAAGGGCCTTCACCAGCAGACTCATCGAATCGGAGACCTTCTCCTCCTTTATCTCCGACCTGGCCGCCGTACTCCGGACGAAGGTGGTGTCGGACCACCTGGAGGGGTTGGCGGCCCAGATGCCTGATTTCGACAAAGTCAAACATGGCTGGGTCGAGGTCGCCCCCCAGACGATGAACAAGAACTATGCCCGAGTGATTGCCGGGGCTGGGTCTTTCCCTTTGGAGGCTCTGCGTCACCTCCCTTCCGACGACGGGAGGAGGCCGTTGCCCGTCAAGGAGGACGAAGATCCCGAACTCCGTGAGCTTCTTGCAGGTGCTACCGCGGAGGAGGAGGAGGAGGAGGCGGGGAGGAGGAGCCGAGCTCGGAGCTTTCTTCCGAAGGGGCCTTGCACAAAGAACAAAGAAGAATGCAAGTGGAGGCCGGTGAGCCGGATAGGGCCGAGTCATGGACCTAATGTAATAGGCTAATTTGTCGGGGTCGATAGGACCCTGAGCCTTGTAAACATTCCCACTTTTTTGAGTAATAAAATTTATCACTTTCTGAAACGTGTGTTGTCTCTTTATTTATAGCATTCGCATCTCAATACCTTGGACTTGATCATGAATTGTGACCAGTCGAAAGAGGTCCGAGGTGTCTTGGTGAGAAGGACAAAGAGGTATCGTTTGGAGGGCCGATCGCCGAACCCACCTGTGTTTTGGTCAAGATGGATGTCGGCCGCATCATCCGCCGACTTGAAGAAGAAGTTGCAAGAGGCCGATCGAGAAGTGGCCCGCCTCCTGGCTGAGAACGAGGCTCTAAAGCTAAGGATCACACGGCTCGAAGTCCAGGGGGCGGACTTATCTGCCGATGTGATCCAAGGACGCCTGATACAATGTGAGGAGCAGCTCGAGCTGACGGCGGAGAAGCTAGCTCGGATCTCGGAGGAGCACGCAGAGTATGAGAAGGTGATCTATCGATCCGGTGGAACTACCATATCGTGTCGACGACCGAGTTCGAGCTTCGCGGCGAGGGCATGGTCGCCGAGGACGAGGAGGGGGCCTAATAGTAAAAGTTTAAAGACCGCCTCAACTCCATCATGAAGTACATGCGGATGTAGATCGTCAGAAATGGCGCATGCCACGCACCCGCAGCCGAGTCCACACGGGCTCCACCGGTCCAATAATAGAAGAACCCGAGGAGGCGGCTCGTCGATCATGCCGTTGTGCTCGGTGATGGGTCCCCGAGGGGAGGCGGTTAGGGCGGTCCTCGGCAGTCGGGCGCCCAGACATCAGTCGGCGTGGAGGACGGCAGGTCGGGGAGAGGTCGTGATCCCGCCCGTCGAGCTCGAGGGGCCGAGTGTGACCTCGGCATGGAATGCCCCTGGGTCGAAACCCGTCTGTCTTGGCTTAGAGTGTACCCGAGCAGGCCGGGTGGTGCCGACCTCATTGATTGGGTGGAGGGCACCGAGTTCGTTCCGGTATTCATCGCCGACCCGAGATTTTGTTCGAATCGGTGCAGCTTCAGTGAGTCCCATGAGGCGAGTTCGGGCTTCGAATGAGTTTGTATATAGCTTAGGACTTTGTATGTAGTCGTAAATGTATTTAGACTCGGAAGTGTATATTTTCCCCTCGAGAGGTACAAACATAGCTTAGACTTCGTTTGGTCGTAAATGTATTTAGACCGTATACGTATGTATATCTTCCCAAATAAAGGGGCATAATTGACGAGATCCGATCCGATGTCTTTGCATGTAGATACTTCAACTTAATGAGTGATCGTATGCTTGCATGTAGACGCTCAATTTAATGAGTTACTGTTGTTTCGCATGTTTTGTTTTGTTTTCTTTGTTTTGTTGTCGCCGCTTTGATTCCATAACGTTATATTTGAATATCTTTTTATTGGAATCATGTTCGTTTGTGTTTTGTGTAGGGTAGGATTGCGTTGAGCTTTTGTTGCCCGAAGAGCGCACCCAAGCGCCGGACTCGACGTAGCCGGCCGTGCGCAGCAGCGCCGCCCGCTTGGCGAAAGACGCGTCCGGCGCTTCGTTGCGTCCCCGGCTGGCACGCCAGAGTATCGGCGGCCGCGCCGACTCCGTCCGGCTGGACGCCCTTCTGCACGTGTTGTTCGAGAGCGCCTGCGTCCGCGCTTTACTCCGTCGGAGCCGGGTCTTGAACAAGACCCGCGTCCGCCGCCGCTGCGTCCGGCGCTGGGTTGCATTCGCAAGATTGGCCCGAGAGTCCTTGCGTCCGGCGCCTCATCACGTCCGGCGCTGTGCCTATTAATTTTTCATCCAGAAGCTCGACGAGTCCGGCGCCTCATTGCGTCCGGCGCTGGCTAGCCGATCCGAGGCTTCATTCCGTCCGGCTGCTGTACGAGTCCGTATTGGAGGTCCTTGTTTGCGAGCGCACGCGTCCGGCGCTGGGATCGCGTCCGGCGCTGCGCGTTAATTTTGGGCCGATATATATACGTTTTTTTTAACGCTGAAGACCTACCTTTCATTATTTCTTTTTTCCGTCTTTTGTGTTTTTGGCGAGAGCAGAGAGATTTCATCAGTTATTTTATTTCCATTGCTTTTCCTTCTCCTTTCTTTTGATCGATTCAAGAATATTGTACGGATATTGGATTCGTGCCAGAAGTTTGCATTATCTATTCCATCGTTCGATTGTTCGTAAGTTTCTTCTATTGCTTTATTCCGTTAATCGTTTTGTATTTGATTATTATTGATTTCTTCGTTGGATTATGATTTATTTTTATATTTGTCTGAGTAATCTTGTCTTCGTTCAATTATTTTAGATTCATGCCTAGGGTTTATAATTTCAATTCCATGTTCTTTGATTTAGGGTTTAATTCTTGCCTAGATAATTTATCTGCTTTATCAATTTCTGCCTAGTTAATTCGTCTTTCTTTCGTTAATAATTTCTTGCCTAGGTAATCTATCAACCCTTTTGAGATTAGAGTGTTTAGGATTTTAATTGTTTTTTGTGTGGCAACTTAGTAACGCCTGCTTAAGTTTTCCTTGAGAGGCGACTAGGTTAGCTTTCCTATTACAACACCTCATTCGATTGTGAGTCAATTAAGAGTATACTTTAGTTGAAACAAATTTTGGCGCCGCTGTCGTGAAGACACTTTAGCGCTTATTAATGTTGCATTTTTTCATTTTTATTCTTCTCCTCGCTTTCTTATTTTGTACATGCAGCTTGCTTTTGATCTCGCTTTGTCGAGTGTTGTGTATGCGGGGCGCAAGCCTAAATCCTAGATTGGCATCCCGTTGAAGTATACTGCAAGTTGAGCAAACCGCTGACCGCTTTCAGTGTGGCGTACTTTGATCACTCAGATTGTGATAGTTTATGCGAGGACGCCTCTCACAGTTGAAAGGGATTTACTACCGTCGACAATTTTTGTTTGAAGAGTTCCTTCAAGGGTCATGGTGATCGAATGAACAACAATCATGACGGAACGCTGTCCCTCGCCTTGATGGGGATTACTGCCCCTAAGATAGGGAGACTACAACCGATCGTCTTATGCCCATGCACGTGGGTATGAGTTGAAGCCAAATCACTTCAACCTCATTCCTACTTTTCATGGCATGGCAAATGAAGACGCATACGAGTTTTATCGAGAGAATATAATCAAGTGGTGCGGTCATTCCTCCGATGGGCCCGAACGAAGAACAGTTGAAGATCTACTGCTTTCTTTACTCTTTGAAGGATAAAGCCAGTCTTGCTTATGAGTTTTCCCATGACTCTCGACAAATTGGAATTACGTGGTGGAGCGGTTCATGTTGAGGTTCTATCCGCATAGAAGACCAAGGATCTTCGATCAAAAATTATGACATTCAAGCAGGATCTTGATGAGCCGTTTCATGAAGCGAGAGAAAGATTCAAGGAGCTTCAAAGGCAATGCCCGCATCACTTCTTCCCGCTGGTTCTCATTATGCCAATTCTTCTACGATGGGATCCCGAACCGATCGAAAAGGCCGACGACGCAGTTAGGGCAACATAGCTCATATCACGTACCGAGGCTCGACGAAATCTTTGACGTCATGGCGAGCAATTCCTCCGTAGGCATCGAGTACGCGTCGATCTTCACAATTCATTGAGCCGGATCGATTTGACGAGGCGGATGGCACATTCATCAGAGAGATGAACGAGATGAAGATGAAGCAGGCTGAGTTCCCTTCACTACCCCAAGAGTTCGCTGCTCCTTCTCAGGAATTCGGCGCATCCCCTCAGAATCTCTCGATGCATCCTTGTGGGATTTGCATGGAAATGGGACATACAGCGGATATGTGCCCTAATATGGGAGCACCGGTCTATGAAGGCGGAGAGGCGTATTCTATGCAAGGTTTCCGCCTCGACCACCTTATGAGCCGAGGTCGAACTATGAGCAAAACCAAGAAGAATACAACTCAGGTGGAAGAACCAGAGCCAAGGTCGTGGTTCGTGTTCAAACTCACAGACTGACGCCCCCCGCACAAAGAAGACCACCGCAGCAGAAGACACAAATTTCAAGAAGATCCGCCAAAACAAAGCAGGTTATGGTCAGCATGATCAGTACCAACAATGCACCATATCGACAGGTAGTCATATCCGCAGATCCTTATCGCCAGCAGCCCACCGCCACCTCAAGACCACTTACCCACAACAACCGCCTCGCCAAAAGAAGGTTCTCAAAGAACCTTACCAACCTCCACAACACAACATGCTCCTCCGAAATCATCAATGGAGGATAGTTTGGCCGCATTCATGCAAGAGAGTAAGTTAGCAAGGAAGCACAAGATGCGACCATTAAGCGCCTTGAGAGTACGATTGGGCGGATCTGCGGTCACAACGGCGAAATGCAAGAACAACAATGCACGGGGAGGATATCGGGGCAAGGGCTCCAACACACCAAGCTCAAGTCGCGACTGTTCTTGAAGTGGGAAGAAGGTTGATAATAAGGTACAACTTCCGAGATTGTGGAAGAACAAATAGTGGAAGAGAGTGGTAGTGGAGAAACCGAGAGTTGAGGAGAAAGTGATTGAGGAGAATGAAATTGATGCTGCGATTACACAAGACGGCAAATCCATATAAGCCTCCAAAGCCATTCCGAGCCGATTGAAAATGAGAAACAAGAGCGGCGGTTCGATTTTACAAAATGCTTTCCAAAGTTAATGTGAATCGCCACTCTGGATGTGATCCGCAACGCCTCGCCTATGTTAAGTTCTTCAGGAACTTGCATCAAAGAGGAGGTTTGTCGACAATGAGTCGGTTATGGTATCCGAGGTGGCCAACTCTATTATGCAGAACCACGCCACCCAAACAACGGGACCCGTGTAGCTTCGCCATCACAATTGCTTTGGGAAATGGTAAGGAAGCAGGTATGCTAGATTTAGGAGCCGGTATTAATCTTACGCCTTACTACTATTTTCAAGCAATTAGAATTGGAGAGTTGAAACCTCTTGGTATGAGTCTGATTAGCCGATCGCTCGTCCGCTACCCTAGGGAATTCAGAGGATATTCTTGTACGTGTGGGTGGTTTGATTGTACACGTGGATTTTGTGGTGTTAGAGATAGGCGATGTGCATGAAAATGGTCGAGACCATACATCGCTATTAGGGCGACCTTTTATGGCCACTACTAATACCTTGATTGATGTGAAAATGGAAATATCGGGATAACCGTCCTAGGGAGACTATGTCATTTTCGGTGCATAATAATAAGGCCATGCCATCAATTAATTCAATTGAAAACTGTGCTTTTATAGACTCGATTGATGCCTTGGCCGAGATTTCTTTTGTACAGGATCACAGAGTGGAGGAAGTATACGAGGGATCGGCAGACCTAGAGGAAAGGCTCATGTTGGAAGCCAAATTTGAAAACCGATAAAGGAAAGGAGATTCCACCGGCGAGAAGTTAGAGTTGAAGGAGCTTCCAAAGAATTTGAAGTATGTCTTCCTCGAGGATAATGAGCGAAGCCCGTGATCATCTCTGCCGAACTCACCGAGTACCAACAATCTCTGTTGGTCTCGTGTTGAAAAGACATAAGCTCGCCGGGTGGAGTTTGGCGGATATCGGAGGAATCGGTCCGCCATGTGCATGCATAAGATACTGACAAGATAGAGCGGTCTTAGAAAAGGATGGGCAACTGAGACTTAACCCGTGCTCGGTGAGGTAGTGAAGAAGAGATCTTAAAGTCATAGCGTATGAATCATTTTTCCAATTCACGACAAATGAATGGGTTAGTCCACCATGTCGTGCCCAAAAGGGAGGAATAACGATGGTCCTTAACGAGAAAAAGGAGTTGGTGCCCACGAGACCCGTCATTCGGATGGCGGATGTGCATAGACTATCTAAGCTTAATGCTTCCACCAAAAGGATCATTTTCCCTTCCTTTCATTGACCAAATGTTAGATAAATTGGTGGTAATGAATTTTACCTGTTTTCTTGATGGCTTGTCGTTACTACCGATTGCTATAGACCCAGTGGATCAAGCCAAGATGGCTCACAAGTCCATTTGGGACATATGCTTTTCGAAGGATGCCATTCGGACTCGCAATGCTCGGTACTTTTCAACGATGTATGATGTCCGTCTTTTCCGACATGATAGGAGATTTTTAGAGATCTTTATGGATGATTTTTACGTGTTTGGATCCTCATTTGACGATCGCTTAGAAAAGATCGAACGTGTACTTAGTCGCTGTGTGGAATACGCCTTACTCTAAGTTGGGAGAAAAGTCATTTTATGGTCCGTAGTGGCATTGTGTTAGGACACATCGTGTCTAGTCGGGGATAGAGGTTGATAGAGCTAAAGTGGAGGTGATTGAAAGTTACCCCACCAAATGATGTTAAAGGAATAAGGAGTTTCTGGGTCACGCCGGTTTTACCGTCGTTTCATTAAGGATTTTTCTAAAACATGTCAACCCCTCTGTCGTCAGTTAGCTCATGATTCTCCTTTTAACTTTGATAATGATCGCCTTGTTGCTTTTAATGCTTTAAAGGAGAAACTGAGCACTGCACCTGTCGTTGTTGGTCCTAATTGGTTTTTTCCTTTTGAAATCATGTGTGATGCTTCTAATTCTACTGTGGAGGTGCCCTAGGTCAACGGGTTGATAAAATGTTACGTGTGATTTACTATGCAAGCTTAACTCTTAATCCCCTCAAGTAAATTATACAACCTTGAAAAGAGATGCTTGTCGTGATTTTTGCTCTCGATAAGTTTCGTGCTTACATAATTGGTTCTAGTAATAATACATAGTGATCATGCGGCCTTAGATATTTGTCGACCAAACCCCGTGCCAAGCTGAGACTTATTAGATGGGTGCTCTTATTGCAAGAATTGACTTAGAAATTCGGGATAGGAAAGGTAGTGAGAATGTCGTTGCCGATCATTTATCTCGATTAGATAGTCCCCATCCCGCCTACTATAGGTCCCATCACGTAGTCCTTCCCTTATGAGCATGCTTATAGTGCCTCTTCTATGCCTCGTATGTTGACATTGTTAATTATTTAGCATGTGGTGAGTTGAGGCTCGACCTTACCTCCCAAGAGAAAGCGTTTTCTCTCGTGCGAGCAATATTATTGGGAGGACCACATCTTTTTAAGTTAGGGAAGGATGAGGTTATCCGTCGATGTATTCGGATGAGGAACACACGAGGTCCTTGAGATGTGCCACCAAGCTCATTGTGGTGGACATTTTGGAGGACAAAAGATCACAAGACAAGGTGTTACAATCAGTTTATTTTGGCCAACTCTTTCAAAGATTCTCATACATTACGTATGCTCTTGTGATCGGTGTCAAAAGTGGGGTCAATTGGACGTAGGAGCGAGATGCCTCTCAACAACATCTTAGTAGTCGAGGTTTTTGATGTTTGGGGAATAGATTTTATGGGACCTTCCCTAAATCTATAGGGTGAGTATATTTTGCTTGCCGTTGATTATGTGTCCAGTGGGTTGAGGCTATCCCCACTAGGACATGTGATTCTTACATTGTGCTCAAGTTTGTGCAGAAAACATCTTATGTAGCTTTGGATTTCCACGAGCAATCATTAGTGACGGAAAGCACTTCTGCAATAAGTTGTTTGAGAAACTAATGAAAAAGAATGGAATCAGACATAAGATCGCCACCCCTTACCACCCACAGACTTCGGGTCAGGCTGAAACGAGTAATCGACAAATCAAGGGCATCCTCGAGAAGACCGTGCAGCCCTCAAGGAAAGATTGGGCCAACAAACTGACTGACGCTCTATGGGCTTACCGTACCGCGTACAAGAGCATCTTGGGAATGAGCCCATATCGTCTTGTGTATGGGAAGGCGTGTCACTTGCCTGTGGAGGTTGAACATAAGGCATATTGGGCCATCAAGAGTTCGAACTTCGATCCCTCTAAATCCTTAGAGCATCGCTCTCTCAAATGTCCGAATTGGGCGAGCTCAAACGTGAGCGTGACAATGCGCGATCTATAAGGATAAGGTCAAGAAGCTTCATGATCGTCGAATCGCATAAGGATTTGAAGCCCTGAATGAAGGTTTTGTTATTCAATTCTACCAAGCTTTTTCCCGGAAGTTGAAGTCTCGTTGGAGTGGCCGCTTATCATCCAAGAAGTGAAGCCGTATGGTTCGGTTGTGCTCAGTAAAGAAGGATCAGACGAATCGTTCGAGGTCAATGGTCAACGAGTAAAGCTCTATGTAGAAGGGGGTCCGACCTCCTTTACGGTGGAATCTATTTCCGTCACTGATCCTTGATCGTCGAGTTTGTCAAGCTAATGACAGTAAACGAGCGCTTCGTGGGAGGCAACCCACGTTTCCTTTCGTTGTGTTCGTGCTTTCCTTTGTTTTTTTTGTTCTTTTGTTTGCGTGTTTATTTCGTTTTGTGGTTTATGTGGTGCAGGAATGGATGTAAAAGTGGAAGCAGCAAAATTCCGTCCAGGGAGGTACCCCAGGCGCCGGACGCGACGAAACCGGTCTTGGCACGCATTATCAAGAAGGACAATGAGTGGCACCCGGTGGCGGACGCGACGGTCACCGGGGCGTGGGGTGGATAAATTTGGGACAATGAGTGATACCTAGCGCGGACGCGACGGTCACGGACGCGGTGTTTATCTTTGTGAATGACCCGGTGGCGGACGCAGATGAAACCGGCCCGGGTCCTTTTTTATTAAAATAAAAATAAAAAATTATATATATATATAAATGAATTAGGTTTCTCCTCTTGCCGCTTACTCTTTCCCTCTCGTGCGATTCTCCCTCACCCGTCCGACGACGCCATCCTTCTCCTCTCCCGCCGCCACCTACATCTCACGCCCACCTACCATCCGGTGTTTCCTCACAGGCCGCGCCCACTCATACCCATTCCGTCCGTTTGCGCCTCGGCGACACCCGATCCGGCTGCTTGTTCTCCGTCCGGTGCCGCCACGCTCAAAGCTTCCGTCCGATAATTCAGCTCGGCGGCGCCTCGTTCCTCGGCGCCGCATTCCGTCCGATGCCTCGCGTCCACCAGCGCCGCACGCGCACTCTCTCCGTCGGCGCTTTCAAGCCAGGCACACCAACTTATTCATTCGCGTCGGCGACGCAAGTCTCGCGCCTAAGCGCCGCTTAGCTCGTCCGTGCCGCCCTCCAGGCGCCACACCAACTTATTCACTGTCCGGCGACGCAAGTCTCGCGTAGCGCCTCGCCTCGCTCCGTCAAGCGCTGCGCCGCCGGCCAGCGCTTTTTCACTTTCAGCCCACTCGCCCGTCCCGAGGCGCTTGTCCGTCCGGCGACTCGGCTCTTCCAAAGACACTCGTCCGTCATAAAGCCCTCTTGCACACAATTCACTATGGTTCGCACTAAAATGCACTGGATCCACCTCTCGCCATCCTCAAGCCGGCGATGTTCGATGGAGGAACAACAGGAGGATATTAGCGTTATGTACTCGCCACCTTCCCAATTTATAATGCGGTGGAAGGTACACACTATCGCCGTTTGCATTTCAAGAAATCACACCTCCTCGTCAATTCAACCGCAATTGATCACGAGTCTAGGTCTTGAGGATAGGGTAAAGAAGTATTTGAAAAATTTGGGTTTGCTACAATATGCTTTGATGGACTTACCTGGTTATAACCCATTGTTGCTTGAATTCTATTGCACGATGTGTATTGATGATGAATCTGATTCCTTGTCTTGTCGTCTGTTGGGGCAAGAATATGTTATAACGCCTCGATAATGAAGGGGTTTTGGTTTTCCACGTCGGTGCACGTGGTGTGCCCAATTCTTTCAATGTTAGAGGGCACGGAAGGAGCTATCGTGATTTAATAACGGTCATCCGTCGGAATGTCGAGTGGGTTTATCAAGGATGAAGCTTTGGCAATGGTCCACAAGTTCATAGCTTTCAATGTTTTGGAAATGAGCAGGCAAATAAGGTGAATCTTCTTGAAGTCTTCCGCTAACATGTCTTTGTAAAGAAGACGAAGATTTCGCGATATACTTTATTGGGACCACTTGCAGCGATCCAACAAGCGCAGAAATGTAGGCCAACCCCGTGCCAAATCCCTCCGATGCAGCGGTGAGCTTAACGATCATAAATAACGATGGACGACCCGGTTCGTGGCAAGATCATATACGACCTAAGATGATTGATCTTAGTGAGTGCGAAGCACTTTCCTTTGCCTACGAGACTACTCGGTACCTCGAAGATCGAGGAATCGTGAAGCGATATATGTTGGTACGATGCGGCGGCCCAAGTGAGGCGGCCAGCGGCGGTGCGGGACCATCACATGCACCCACGGGTGATATGATCATCTATGATACCACCGTACCATCGATGAAGACCGTGACCAGCGGGAAGATGCGGGAGGGATACAGAGCCCTCATGAAATGGCGAATCGATCCTAATCGGCCGCAGCTCCTTTCCAAAGAATACGCGTCGGGCCAAGGGTATAGTTCTTTCGTGAGGAGTTTGGTCGGTTTAGGAGTGAATTAGGCGGCCATCGGGCGTAGTTCCGTCGAACATAACTTCTCGGTTTGATCAGCAAAATCAACGTCTTGACAGACAGAATCAATTATGGCACGAGCAAAACCAGCGCTGGAACACATATAACCAGCAGATGATTGAGCAGAATCGGCGCATGGCCGCCCTCGAAGCCCAGTGGAACGCATGGACTACCTTTCATGGCGCTCCTCCTCCACCACCGCCTTCTGACCAATAGTGATTCTTCACTATTGGGCGTTTGTTTTCTTTTTGTTCGTGTTTTGTTCGCTTCCTTTTTTTTTTTTTTTTTTTCGTTGGATTGCTTCTCTCTTTCTCTGCTTTTGTGCCTTGTCTTTTGTTGCTTCCTCGTTGCGTTAAATCGCCTTGAAGTCTCCTCGCTTTTCTCTAATATTTTATATCAATGAGGTCCTTTTTGCTTTTAAGTGTGGGGGTTTTTCATCTGCTTTTGCTTTTTGTTGTGTTTTGTCGTTTCTTAACTTTTGTTTGGATTAGAGACGATTTTATCTTCTTGAAATCAATGGTGTATGAAGAATTATGCCTTAAGTTGAATTAATTGCGTTTGATCCGAATTTCTTTGCATCTTGGTATATGGTTTTTAGTTTAATGAAACTTAGGTGTCAATTTGAGCGTGGGACATAATTAGAAAGTCGTGTTTAGACAAGGTGTGTGATCGGATGTCATATGCTTCTTAAATGGAACCCGCTCTCAGATGATCTTTCGAAAAAGTGGACAATAAAAAAAAAAGAAAAAGAAAATATGTCGTTATTGTGAAATAAGTGGGCTTAAAATTAATAAGGGCTCTACCCTCTTGCTTGTGTTGTCTCTCGAATGGAGACTCTTTGCTATGGTATAGATATTCACGTTAGGATACTCGAGTGTACAACTCAAGGTTCCACCTAACGATTATTGTCTATAATCGGTTTTAAGTTCCACATGTTCTTATTTGTTGTTGTCATTTGAGATATCTTACATGAAAGGGAACCATATAAGTTGTATATTGATTTCTGAAATCATGTTGAGTCGAAGCACAACTATTCTATGATAAGTCACATGTTTGGATTGATAAATGAGGATCATTGTATTGAGAACTATATTATTGAGATGCATTGAAGGGATGTGAATATGTGATTGATTCTATTTGAAGTATTGATTCTATGTGTACCATTCCTTTCAAGAAACTAAGATTTGCTCGAGGACAAGCAAAGAGTTAAGTGTGGGGGTGTTGTTTTGCATGTTTTTGTTTTGTTTTTCTTTGTTTTGTTGTCGCCGTTTGATTCTATACGGTTATATTTGAATATCTTTTATTGGAATCATGTTCGTTTGTGTTTTGTGTAGGGTAGGATTGCGTTGAGCTTTTGTTGCCCGAAGAGCGCACCTGCGGGACTCGGCGTGGCCGTGGCGCTGGCACGCTGTGATGCGTCGCCCGCCGAAGGAAAGAGGACGTCCGGGCGCTTCATTTGCGTCGTGGGCACGCCTCGAGAGCATTCGTCCGGCGCCTCGACTCCGTCTCGCGCTGGGCGTCCTTTGCACGTGTCGTTAAAGGCGCCGCCCGTGACGCTTCACTCCGTCCGGGCTGGGTCTTTAAAGCGGAAGATCCCGCGTCCGTCGCCGCTTCGTCCGGGCGCTGGGTTGCGATCGCAAGATTGGCCGAGTCTTGCGTCCGGCGCCTCATCACGTCCGGCGATGTGCTATTAATTTTTCATCCGAGCTCGACGAGTCCGCGCCTCATTCGTCCGGCTAGCCGATCCGAGCTTCGGCGTCCGCGCTTGGCATGAGTCCGGTCTGAGGTCCTTGTTTGCTAGGCGCAGCGTCCGGCTTGGGATCGCGTCCGTGCACAAGCGTTAATTTTGGGCGATATATATCGTTTTTATGTCAAGACCTACCTTTCATTATTTCTTTTTTCCGTCTTTTGTGTTTTGGCGAGAGCGAGAGAGATTTCATCGATTATTTTATTTCCATTGCTTTTCCTTTTCCTTTCTTTTGATCGATTCAAGAATATTATAATGGATATTGGATTCGTGCTTTAAGTTTGCATTATCTATTCCATCGTTCGATTGTTAGTAAGTTTCTTCTATTGCTTTATTAGTTAATCGTTTCGTATTTGATTATTATTGATTTCTTCGTTGGATTATGATTTATTTTGATATTTGTCTCGAGTAATCTTGTCTTCGTTCAATTATTTTAGATTCATGCCTAGGGTTTATAATTTCAATTCCATGTTCTTTGATTTGGGGTTTAATTCTTGCTAGATAATTTATCTCTTTATCAATTTACGCCTAGTTAATTAAATCTTTCTTTCGTTAATAATTTCTTGCCTAGGTAATCTATCAACCCTTTTGAGATTAGAGTGTTTAGGATTTTAATTGTTTTTTGTGTGGCAACTTAGTAGCATACATTAAGTTTTCCTTGAGAGGCACTAGGGTTAGCTTTCCTATTACAACACCTCATTCGATTGTGAGTCGATTAAGAGTATACTTTTAGTTGAAACACACTATGCCTTGCATTAGGCGTTCGATTTAATGAGTAATGCAGTGAGTCTGCGGCTTAGTGAGTACCCAACTTAGTGGGTTTTTTCATCTTCGTAGGCGTCCCTCAGAAGGTTTAAATGTGATATATCGAATAGATGTTCACATATGTATAAGGCAATGAGTGAAATATTATTCCGGAAAAACAAGCGTTTTATTGAGAGGTAAATAACATCGCACTTGGTAAAGCAATAAGGGACTAACATGATCTTGATCGAAATCGAAGCTATGTAAAGTACCTCGCTTAAATGAGTGATATGCCGGTTAGGGGATAAGTGCACGGATAGGTGAGCTAGCTTGTAAGCCCGCTGCCGATGTCCTTGTGAGCGCGGTATGGGCCTTCCCATGTCGGATCTAGCTTGTTAAGACGCTCAGCTCTCACCGCTTCATTATTTCATAGGGCGAGGTCGCCTACTTGGAGTCTGAGGCTTTGACCCTTTTGTTGTAGTATCGTGCGACTTGGCCGCAGATTGCTGGCCGTTTATGAAGGCGAGCTCGCGTTCTCCTCGAGAGCATCTGGGTTGTACCGTGTCTTCCTGTTCCGGTGCGGTCGAGTGAAGAGTCGCGGGCTTGGTGCGCCGATCTCGGCCGGTATGGCCTCGGTCCGTGACCAAATCGAAAGGGTTTCTCAGTCGCGGTCCGAGGTGTGGATTACAGGACCAGAGAACTTGGGGATATTTTCACCAATCACCCTTAGCTCGTCTAGCCTCTTCTTGATCCTTGTACAATCGTGCGGTTCGTCACCTCGATCGACCATTCGACTTGCGGGTGTGCGACCGAGGTGAAGCGTTGTTCGATCCGGAGCTCTTCACGCCATTCCTTGAAATTTTTATCGGCGAGGGCGGGTGCCGTTGTCCGAGATCGAGAATGTGCGGTATCGGCGCGGCGGACTATGTTCTTCCACACGAGTGCGGATCTTCACGGTGCTCGGTCGAAGCAGACGGCGATGTCGATCCCACTGCGTGAAGGCCGCGGGCTCTGCGGTGCTCGGATCGATGCAGGGCGCTTTTGGCGTGGGTGGGCGGCGCCGGGCGCTTTGGCGAGCTCGGCCGAATCTTGAATGAGGTAGGCGGTAATATCGACCTCGGCGTCTTCTTTGATAGAGCTCGCGACCCGATGTGGCTTCGCGAGATCCTCTGTGAATCTCATTGAGCGCGTGGTCGGCCTTACGGCTCGAGGCGCCTCGGGAGGGTTGAAGGTAAGACTTCCGGTGAGGCGCCCTCATGTATGAGGTGCCAGGTTTCACCATCATCTTTTGGCTTGAGCCGATCTTGAGGTAGTCTTGCCTTCTTCGGGTAGGCCTTTATGGGAGACATCCGGTTCGGCTCTACTTGGTGATGATGCCGATGTGTGACTCGTGATGCTTCGGGTGAACTTCCTCCTTTGGTGGATTTGTTGACGACGACTAACTTCTCGAGGATATCACTCGGCAATTTTCCCTCGCGGGATCGATGAATCTTGAAGTACTGAATGAGGTCAGCGATCTCCTTTGCCTTCTCAAGGTATTGCTTCATTCGGTCCTCCTTGGCCTCGTGTTTACTAACACACAGTTCACCACGATCCGGGAATCTCAAAGATCGGATCTTGTCCACTTTCAATTCCTTAGCGGTGAGTCACGAGATTAGCGCACGATAAGCGCGCATTTACGTTTATAGTTGATATTTGAAGATGAGTTTAGCTCGTTTAGGTGCGTTCGTATCGATTCCTAATGTTTTATCTATTTCTAGAAGATCTTGCTCTTGGGTGTTCTTTTGGTGTTGTGTAGGTCCATATGTTGAAAATCGAAGCAAGAGCGAGCGAGCCAAAACACACAATCTGGCGTGTTTCTAGCGACCATCTGCGGTAGCTAGGCCGCCGCTAGGAAACACGCTGAAACTCAAACATACCGCGACCACGATAATGTGCCCGCGAAGCCAGGAGTCGAGCCACCTGGGCGATTTCTCGCGACCTCTTGAGAATGGCTAGCGACCGCTAGTCGGTCATGATACCAAGCAGCAAGAGGCGACCGCGGGCGAGAGGGAGCCGCACGCGAGACTTACCTCGAGACCACGCTAGCGATCGCGAAGGGTGGTCGCGAGAGCAGCGCGCGAAGGAAAATTAGGGTTTGGGGTGTGCTATATATGGCAACACCCGCGCCCCAACTTCGGACCTACGATTCCAAGCCTCTTTTCGGTTTTTCACAAGTTTTTCAGAGTTTTAGCTTTAGCTTCCATATAGTTTCATTCTAGAGTTGTTTCTGGATTGTTCTTACGTTAGTTTCGTTTTATATACGATCGGAGCGTTTCGTCCGACAATCTTTGCAAGTTTCCGTTTTTATTTGAGGTTGGGATTGAGCCCAGCGTGTTCATCAACGCTACATCACGGGTTTTATTTATTTAATTTCCGTCTTTATTGTTAAATCGTATTTCATTTAGTTTATTATATGCGGCTAGTTTTTCGTTCTAATCCTAGGGTTTGCATGATTCGATCCTATATGTTGTGATTCCTGTTATCGCTATTTACCGTCCATGCATTGATTCATGATTCGATTGTGCTTATTTATATGTGTTGATTTCTGATCAATCTTGATGCATATTTAGTTGTCGGTTAATTACGTAATTGTGTTAATTGTCAATCGATATCGAATGCATGATACGAATGAGCGCGAGTCGTGGGCGAGATAGGATATTCGTAGGAAGCATATTCTTTGTGATCCGTTTGGGTTACTTGTTTTCACCTGAGAGGCATATGATGTAGGGAAAACTAGTAATCTCTGACCTTTTTGTCGTAATGAAATTATCGGTTATATATGTGATCTTCCATCTTGTCGAATTAAAATTGGTTAATAGGAGCAGGATAAACATACGTTGTGGATAGGATTAATGCGACCCTAAGGTTAGTCGTCTTTATCTGTTTTTAAACATCCAAGTGTTTATTGCTTTAATTTACTTCTGTTTTGTTACCTTTGCTTTGGATTGATTTCGAAGCCTAAAATCTCACAAAACCATTTTTGTTGCTTGGATAATGATGAATCCTTGTTGAGTTAGCTTACGTATTTTAGCATTACAATCCACAGGATCGATGCTTAACACCTATATTTACACCTTTTCGTGTTAGAAAATTAAGCGATCAAATTTTGGCGCCGTTGTTGGGATTATTAAGATCATATAGGAATAACTTGACAATTTGGAATTATTAATTGAGTTGTACTTTTTTTTTTATTCCCCGATCGATTTCCTTCTTTTCTCCGGGTAGTTTATGTTCACAAGGTCAGGGACCTCACGAACTACTTTTTGATCAGAAATCGAAAATTCACAAAGGAGAAGGAGGCGGGCAAGAAGAAGGAAGCAATGGCAAATCGGAATAGCAGGCGTTCTCCCGAAGTAGCTGCATTTGTTAGCGGATTCATGAAATGTGTTGATTTGTATCTTGAAAGCGGTTTTGGTTGAGCTTGTATACAATGTTTCTGTTACCACTATTACAATCTCTATCGATTTGAATACTTGATTGCATATATCGTGTCCCTTATCTCGTATATAAGTTAGATCATACGGTGTGTAGAAGATCACGAAGTACATGATTGGTCGAGCTTAATGAGATATAAAAGTTTCACGGTGAGGCGACTTAAGGACGAGTTGTCGGTTTGAGGCTGCGGTATAGATAAGTGACTTGACTTAGTTGCTTGTCTATCTTTGATGCGTCTCGGCGTATTGAAGGATCACGGTGAGATGTGTTCTTCTTTACGACCGTCGTGAAGAACCGAGATCTCGGTGACTTCGATGATCTAAACCTCGATAAGGTATTAGGTGAGTATGAGTTCTTGACCATCACTTTGACTTGTTATGAGTGAGGGTTATATGTTCTAACCAGATTCTCGCGTCTTGGGTGGTGGCGATCTTGTATGTCACGCTAGTTATCATGTCAGTCACCGTATCCGTTTAGGATGATGGCGTCCCTTAAGGAGCTCAAAGGTTTATTGTACTAAACCCCGCGGTTGAGTTAGCTCAAGTACAATAATAAGGTTGAGTGGTACTACTTAAGAAATGAAGTTGTGTCGTTTTAAGCGATCGATTGCTATAAATGATTAATGGACGTTCGATATCTTAAATCTGAGGATTAATGTAATGTCTAAGTGCAAGCCCGACTCAACCCGGTAATAAAGGGTAAGTCGACATTCTTTCTCTAGTGGCATGATCGAATGTTTATAAATTAATTTATGTTAAGAAATTTGAACATAAGATAATTAATTTATTTGAGGCCCGTCTTTATTCCTTGCATTTGATCCACAATGGCCCGTCCGGGCCATAGCTACGAGGAAATCGGCCCCCTATAGCTCTCAAAGGCGAGATTTTATTCTCTTTATCCACAGGATATAATTATATTTATGGTATATGCATAGATCCTTTCCATATAAGATTATGGTAATAATCACGAGTATGGAAATAATCACGAGAGTATGGAAATAATCCTAAGATTATGGTAATATTCCATATAGGATTATGGTAATTTCCATATAGGATTATGGTAATTTCCATATAGGATTAAGGTAGTGCATTATAAATATAAGGTATGAGATAAAGTCTAGGTTAATGCTCATTATTGAGACCTAGATTTTGGCCATCTCATAGTAAGCTTGAGAGGATTTTCGAAAATTATTGAAGAGAGCATTGGGTGATTTTCGAAGCATTCTCCATAGATCGTCCTCACTCGGCGTTGGAGATTGGGCGATCGGGATACGATCCGAGAAGGTCAAAGCACGAGTCCGATCCGTTCGATCCATTCATCTCGTTCCATCGACCTCTTCGGATCGAAAGGTAAACACGTGAAAACCCCAGCGTGTTGCGATTTAATTATATAGGCGCATCTGGGTTTATAATCAATGTATGGTGAATTAAATATCCAAGATGGATCCTCGGGCGAGGTTAACATATGTTTTCCTACAGGTTGGTATCGAGCCTGGGATCAGAATCTTGGCTCTGTTGGATTAATTCACGTTTGATTATTACGTGCGTTTTAATAATTGTGGATCTGTCGTTCATCGTGGCTCGTTTATTGTTTTTGTTGGTTTTGGTTTTTACACCACGAGAAAATCCGTGGTTAGATTAGATTTTATTATGTAAATCTTATCGTAAAAAGAAGAGCGAAGCGAAAAGCGAAGAAGCGAAGCGGCGGGAAAAGCAGTCTCTCGGCGGTCCACAGGCGGTATCTGTGGCGAGCCTCGCGATCGCGAGGCGATCGCGAGGGCTGCGGGCGGCGGGCGCGCGTTCTCGCGCGAGATCCTGGCGCCAGCGAGTGAGCTTCATGATCGCGAGATTACCGCGAGCAAGCGGCGTGCGAGCTAGCGGGCGGCGGGCGCGTTCGCGCGAAACTGGCGCCTGGCGAGCACACTCATGATCGCGAGTTTCGACGGCTGGCGGCAGCGTCTCGGCGGGCGTTCGGCGCTCGGGCGATCACGCGCGCGTCGTGCTCGTCGGGTCGCGGTCGCCTTAGCGACAGCGGTAGCCCGCGAGGACACCAGCGGCGCGCCGCATAACGGCGGGGCGGGTGGGTGGGCTTTGCCCTGGCCCGGCCTGAATGAGGACCGACCCGGCCCGAACCGTTTTCCTCGTTTTCGGTCCCGGACCCGCGAGACCCGTTTTGAATCGGTCCGTGCCCGTGCGCGAGGCCCGTTTTGAAGTTTAATTACGTACTTTGTAAATCTATGTAATATATTAGATTTAAATGTGCGGTTTCACGATTGGACGCGATGAGCGTTTTATTTATTTTATCGTTCATATGCATGTCGTGGATGTTTAAATTATGCGTTAGCATGCTATGTATGTTTATATTACGTTGACAAACCTTTAAGTGTTTTACGTAATTGGATGCGCATAGTAAGCATGCTAGGTTTATCGCGTTTATCAAGCATATTTTAGAATTACTGAGCATGTTTTACATGTTGAGTTCTATAGAAAAGCATGCTAGGATTACGTGATCTGCATGGACAAACCTTTTGAATAAAAAGACTAAGCAAGCAACCCGACAAATTAATTTTTCAAATTAAAATGTCGAGACCTCCACTTTTGATCTCTAAACAAAGTGAGGCGCTTGCGAGTAGCGATCCACAGCGTGGCTTGCTTGCCTTTATTTATCATAAGTTTGTTAGATGAGATTTCTAAATAAAACATTTTAAATCTATTGAGAAGTGGGAGTTTCATGTATAGCGATCCACAGCGTGGCTCTTGCATGTGCGATTTTCATAAGTTCTCTAGAGATAGATATAAAATGAGATAACAAAAGAATTTGAATTGGAGCGGTATGGTCCGGTGAGTATACCAATCTAAAATTCATTTTCTCTTTGTTAAAATTGTGGTCATTGCTTAGACATCACCTCAAGTACAACTTCATGAAGTCCTTCTTGCGATAGTGATGTGGTCTAGTAAGGTCCAATCATTAATTTCATTTGTCATAAGGATAAGTTGACATGGATTGAAATTAAGCGACTAAAGGTATATTTTAGTGCAGTGGGGGTTCGTGTGTGGCGTCCTGGCGTGGCTTGCGTGTGGAATTCCTTGGGCGATTGGAGTTTTCAATTAATATTGTTTTATCAAAGGTTACAATATTATTATTACGAATTATTTGCGATCGTATGCTTATGTGTTTTATATTATCGTTTCGAGATATGTCTCTTCGCCGATTATCAATATGCTCGCACAAAATCCGTTATCCAGGTCCAAATTTTATCAGTGGAAGCGAAACATGGAATATGTTCTTATCATTGAAGAACACATGTTTGTTCTCACTACTCCTAAACCCGATGCCCTTCTTGCGCGTCGACTAATGAGCGGCGAGTCAAGCGGACTTTGAAATAAGTCGAAAAATATGGCTAAATGCTATATGATGACTACGATGTCCAAAGGCTTGCGGTGCTGACATCGATCGATGGTAGGCGCGACGATATTTGGTCAAGTCTCGAGGTAAGTTTGGGCGATCGGATCGGACGATCGACTTCCACACAATGAGAGAAATCTTGGCGTGTAAGATGGAAGAAGGAAGTTCGGTCCATGAACATGTCTCCGCATGACTCGTCTCATGGATAGTCTTGATCGGTTGGGAGGAGGTATTGATGAGTGAAGGTCGATATCATCCTCAATACAACGCCAGTCTTTTGAGAACTTTCGGCGTGAATGCGATCATGAGCAAGACCGAGTTTACACTTAGTCGGTTGCTTAATGATCTCGTTCTTTGCGGAAGGAGTTATGGGAAAAGGAGCACATGCTCTTGCTAGCACATCTAAGGGCCCAAAATTTTCATTGCAAAATGGAAATAGAAAAGGGTGCCAAAGGTGGTGAAGGCGAGGGAAATAGTGGGAGTAATGGGAGCAAGAACATGGTTGCCACGGAGGCTTGAAGAAGCGAAGGAGAAGGGCAAGTGCTTCAAGTCTTGTGTGGGCCGGGCATTGGAAGGCAGTGCCCTATGCTCGAGGCTCAGTGTCGCCGTTTGCTTTAATGTGAAACATGTTTAGCGACTTGTTCTACCCATTCTTGGGTAGTAGATCTGGTATAATGATCATGTTTGTTACACCTTGCGGGGTTCATGCGGACAAGGGAGCTGTTTGATGGCGAGATAACGATCTCCATAGGCAGCCAGCGCGAAGTCGAAGTGTTGCGGTTGGAGATGTTTCTTTATGTTTTGGGACAACAGTTTTAGTTTTGAAAGGCGTTTTATATGTGCGGATTTTCGGTGGAACCTTGTTTACATTTGAAATTATTTACTCATGGATATTACATTATTTTTGATAGTGGTGTTTCTATCATAAGAAATAACGAAGTTATACGTGTTGGCACTTTATATAATTCAGCTTTATACTATTTACGCAAAACATAATACCTATAACTATGTTGCATCTTCATCAAACCCTAAAAAGAAAGTTTTCTTAGCAAGATGACTCTACTTTTCTCGGCATCTTAGATTAGGTCACGTCAATCTAAATAGGATCAGGCGGCTAAGAATGGGCGTTGGGTAATCTCACGGTTACTCCGTTCCCGATCTGCGAATCTGTATAGAAGGTAAGATGTCGACCGGACCCTTCAAAGCGAATGGTTATAGAGCCACGAAATGTTGGAGTTAGTCCATTCGACTGTGTGGACCGATGTCCACACAAGCTCGTGGAGAATGCAGTATTTTGTCACTTTCATTGTGATTACTCGAGTGCGGATACGTATACCTTCGCGCAAGTCAGAATGCTTTGAGAAATTCAAAGAGTTTAAGGCGGAAGTGGAGGCGAAGCTAGGTAAAGTATCAAGTCACTGCTGTTACGATCGCGGTGGCGAATACCTCGATAACGAGTTTATGGACTATCTAGTGAAGTGTGGGATTACATCCCGGTAAGACTTCACAAGGCACACCACAAACAAAATGGTGTGTCGGGGCGAAGAAATAGGACTCTTTTGGAAATGGTTAGATCTATGATGAGTTATGCTACATTGCCTATTTAGTTACGGGGTATGCCTTAGAGGCGGCATACTTGCTAAATCTAGTACCGTCAAGTCGATCGAAAAGACCCCTTTCGAGTTGTGGTTTGGCGCAAGCCGGTTTAAGCCACATAAGGATATGGGACGATCCGGCACATGTCTTTGAACAAGAAAGGCGACAAGTTGGAGGCTAGATCGGCGCAAGGCTGTTTATTGGCTATCTAGAGGAGCGAAGGTGGTTTATTCTATAGTCTGAGGATCGGAAGGTCATTATTAGCACTAATGCTCGATTCTTAGAAGAGGACTACATGAAAATCATAAATCCAAAGTTGAAATCATTCTTCAAAATTAGAAGATGATGGTATTCCACCACCGATTAGACCAAGGTGCGAGATGTCGTGTCAGTGGGAGGATCGACACCGGATACTTGAAGAAATTGAAGTGGGTGGAGTTCCACCTGGAGATACCGAGCCGTCAAGTGGTACCTACCAACAAGTTGTGCAGAGATAGAGAACCACAATTGTGCACTTGCACCGTCGTTGTCATTATATTCGTCATAGCACCTATGTCGTAGTGGGAGGTTGTTCGTCGACCCGGCGATTTATGTTAGTGGGTGAATCGTCGGATTTAGTCGAGTCCATAACGACTATGGATGTAATAATCGACCCATGGACGCCATAGGTAGTAAGTGGATATCTGAGATTCAAGATGGAGGTTTGAACTTTCGAAGCCGATGGTGCAAGATCAGGGCATCGATTTCGATGAGATCATGGAACTTACGTTTGGGCGAGGTGGTAAAGTCTATGGATTTTCCAGTTGCCTAGCGAGAGTTGTGTGTATCGGTTAGATGTCAACGGTAATGTGGTATTTCTTGCACTTTATGTAGATGACATTCTTCTAGTTGGCAACAATGTGAAGTTGTTATCGGGCGTAAAGAGTTGTTTATCCGATCGGTTTCAAATGAAAGACTTAGGAGATGAAGTGTACATTCTTGGGATCAAGGTTTACCGAGATCGCGAGAGGAAAATATTGAGCTTATCTCGGGCGTCTTACATTGATCTTGTGATTACTCATTTTAGTATGCGAGACCGCCAAGAAAGGATTGCTACCTTTCGGACATGGCGTTCCTTTATCTAAAGGCGATCACCTATGATGCAAAGGAGATAGAGGAAATGAGACAAGTTCCCTACGCTTCCGCCGTAGGAAGTCTCATGTATGCAATCTATGCACGAGGCCCGATATACGCTGTGCGATAAGCATAGTAGCTAGATATCGATCTAACCACGGACAAGCACATTGAATTGCGATAAAGCATATACTCAAGTACACGAAAAGGACTCGAGATTATAGGCTGGTTTACCGTGCGAGATAGTCTAATGCCTTTGGGTTATCTGAGACTCGGTTTCAAGTGACCGTAATAAGAATAAAGTCGACCTCGGACTATGTGTTTACCTTGGGAGGTGGAACCGTATCTGGCGGAGTGCAAAGCGGCGATGCATTGCGGACTCTACCATGGAAGCCGAATATGTAGCCGCTTGGAGGCGCTAAGGAGGTTGTATGGTTCGAGAACTACCTCGTGGATCTAGATGTGGTACTGGTTTGCCCATGAGTATCATGGTTTCTTGTGATAACTTTCGGTGCGATGACAAACTCGAAGGAATCACGGATCCACAAGGCAAGCAAACACATAGAGAGAAAGTACCATGTCATACGAAAATCGTTAGGCGAGGGGCGTCTTGATAGAAAAAGATTGATCTGACGGATAACCTAGCGGATCCATTCACTAAAGCAAGCCGAAATAAGTCTCGCCGGGGGGGCGTTAGAACTTGAATTGCGCTAGATGGCACACGCTAAATCCTTGCACATAATAAGTCTCGATGGGGCGTTAGAGGACTTAATTGCGCTAGATGGCACCCACTTAGAAAAAACTTTTGTATAAGTGGGAGAAGCAAAGTGATGGTTTTGTTTGTAATAGCTAGTAGAGACACATTGTATACTAAAAGTTTGCTTTAGTATAAGTGGGAGATTGTTGGATTTGTATCTTGAAAGCGCTTTTGGTTGAGCTTGTATACAATGTTTCACATTACCACTATTACAATCTCCTATCTGAAATGAATACTTGATTGCATATATCGTGTCCCGTTATCTCATATATAAGTTAGATCATACGATTGTGTAGAAGATCACGAAGTACATATGATTGGTCAAACAATGAGATATAAAAAGTTTCACAACCGAGGCGACTTAAGGACGAGTTGTCGGTTTAAGGGTGCAATATAGATAAGAAGTGACTTGACTTAGTTGCTTGTCTATCTTTGATGCGTCTCGGCGTATTGAAAGGATCACGATGAGATGTGTTCTTCTTCGGACCGTCGTGAAGAACCAAGATCTCGGTGACTTACGATGATCTAAACCTCGATAAGGTATTAGGTGAGTATGAGTTCTTGACCATCACTTTGACTTGTTATGAGTGAGGGTTATATGTTCTAACCAATTCTCGCGTCTTGGGTGGTGGCGATCTTGTATGTCACGCTAGTTATCATGTCAGTCACCGATCCGTTTAGGATGATGGCGTCCCCTTAAGGAGCTCAAAGGTTTATTGTACTAAACCTGCGGGTTGAGTTAGCTCAAGTACAATAATAAGGTTGAGTGGTACTACTTAAGGAAATGAAGTTATTAATCGTTTTAAGCGATCGATTGCTAGAAATGATTAATGGACGTTCGATATCTTAAATACGAGGATTCGTAATGTCTAAGTGCAAGCCCGACTCAACCCGGTAATAAAGGGTAAGTCGACATTCTTTCTCTAGTGGCATGATCGAATGTTTATAAATTAATTTATGTTACGGGTTTGAACATAAGATAATTAATTTATTTGAGGCCCATCTTTATTCCTTGCATTTGATCCTGGTGGCCTATCCGGGCCCATAGCTACAAGAAAATCGGCCCCTATGTGCTCTCAAAGGAAAGATTTTATTCTCTTTATCCCACAAGGATATTATTATATTTATGGTATATGCATAGATCCTTTCCATATAAGATTATGGTAATAATCACGAGTATGGAAATAATCACGAGAGTATGGAAATAATCCTAAGATTATGGTAATATTCCATATAGGATTATGGTAATATTCCATATAGGATTATGGTAATATTCCATATAGGATTAAGGTAGTGCATTATAAATATAAGGTATGAGATAAAGTCTAGGTTAATGCTCATTAATCGAAACTAAATTTCGTGCATCTCATAGTAAGCTTGAGAGGATTCTCGAAAATTTAGAAGAGAGAGAGAGCATGGGTGATTTTCGAAGCATTCTCCATAGATCGTCCTCACTCGGCGTTGGAGATTGGGCGATCGGGATACGATCCGGAAGGTCAAAGCACGAGTCCGATCCGTTCGATCCATTCGTCTCGTTCCATCGACCTCTTGGATCGAAAGGTAAACACGTGAAAACCCCAGCGTGTTGCGATTTAATTATATAGGCGCATGCTGGGTTTATAATCAATGTATGGTGAATTAAACACCGAGATGGATCCTCGGGCGAGGTTAACATTCGTTTTCCTACGGGAGCTGGCCGAAGACCCCGTCCGGCGCTCGCGTCGTCCGTGTTTGGGTTACATGCACAAGATTGATCCGAGGCTTGGCGTCCGGTAGCTTGCATGAGTCCGCTGGGGTTCCCTTGTTTGCAAGCGCCGCGTCCGGTACTAGCGTTATTTTGAGCTATATATATACGTTTTTGAGCCAGAAAACCTACCTTTTCATTATTTTCTTTTTTCGTCTTTTGGTTGGGCGAGGCGAGAGAATTTCTTGATTATTTATTTCCATTGCTTTTCCTTCTCGCTTTCTTTTGATCGATTCAAGAATATTATGCGGATATTGGATTCGTGCGGAAGATTGCTTATCAATTTCATCGTTCGTTTTGTTAGTAAGTTTCTTATCGCTTTGCTCTATCTTCTCGGATTGATTGTTTTAATTCCTATGTTGGTTATGATTAGTATTGATATTCGTCTAAGTAATTTTGTCTTCGATTTATCTTTTCCATTCATGTCTAGGGTTTATAATTTCGATTACATGTTCTTTAATTTAGGGTTTAATTCTTGCTTAGTCAATTTATACGCTTTGTCGATTTCGCCTAGTTAATTCGTTTTCATTCTTTAATATTTTCTTGCCTAGGTAATCTATCAACCCTTTTGAGATTAGAGTGTTTAGGAATTTAATTGTTTTTGTGTGGCAACTTAGTAGCATACTGTTAAGTTTTCCTTGAGGGCGACTAGGGTTAGCTTTCCTACTACAACACCTCGTTCGATTGTGAGTCAATTAAGAGTATACTTTTAGTTGGAACAAATTTTTGGTGCCGTTCTTGGGAAAACTTTAGCGTTTATTAATGTTGCATGTTTTCGTTTTATTCTTCTCCTTGCCTTTCTTATTTTGTACCTTGATTGCGTTTGATCTCGTTTGTTGAGTGTTGTGTATGCGGGGGCGCCTGAAGCCTAAATCTAGATTGGCATCCCGTTGAAGTATACTTGCAAGTTGAGGAAACGCTGATCTGCGTGTGTGTAACGAACTTTGATCACTCAGTTGTGATAGTTTACGTGAGGACAATTCTCTCACGGTTGAAGGGGTTTACTACCGTCGACAATTTTTGTTTGAAGAGTTCCCTCCAAGGGTCATGGGTGATCGAATGAACAACAATCATGGCCAGAATCTTGTCCCTCGCTTTGATGGGGATTACTTTCGCCCTAAGATAGGGAGACTACTAATCCGATCGTGTTATGCCCAAGCGACACGTGGGTATGAGTTGAAGCGAAATCACTTCAACCTCGTTCCCACTTTTCATGGCATGGCAAATGAAGATGCCACAATTTTATCGGAGAATATAATCAAGTGGTGCGGTCGTTCCTCTCGATGGGCACGAGCGAAGAACGCTTGAAGATCTTGTTGTTTCTCTTATTCTTTGAAGGATAAAGCCAAGTCTTGGCTTATGAGTTTTCCATGACTCTCGACAAATTGGAATTACGTGGTGGAGCGGTTCATGTTGAGGTTCTACTCGTAGCAGAAGACCAAGGATCTTCGATAAAAATTATGACATTGGCGGGATCTAGATGAACCGTTTCATGAGCGAGAGAAAGATTCAAGGAGCTTCAAAGCGATGCCCACATCACTTCTTCCGTTGGTTACATTGTGCGATTCTTCTCGATGGGATCACGAAATCCGATCGGGGAAAAGGCCGACGACGCAGCGAGGGCAACATAGCTCATATCACGGTAGAGGCTCTTGGCGAAATCTTTGGCGTCATGGCGAGCAATTCCCTCGAAAGGCATCTAGTGCGCGTCGATCTTACATCGACTCATTGAGCTGGATCGGTTGGCGAGGCAAATGGCACAGCTCATGAGTGAGATGAGCGAGATGAAGATGAAGCGGTGAGTTCCGCCACCACCCCAGGAGTTATTGCTCCTTCTCGGGAATTGGCGCATCCCTCGAGATTTCTCGATGCATCCTTGTGGGATTTGCATGGAAATGGGACATCTGACGGATATGTGCCCTAATATGGGAGCACCGATCTATGAAGGCGGAGTAGGGGCTTATTCTATGCAAGGTTTCGGCTTGACCACCTTATGAGCCGAGGCGAACTATGAGCAAAACCGGCAGACAATATAACTCAGGTGGAAGAACGAGCCAAGGTCGGGGTTCGAGTTCAAACTCTCGACTCGACGCCTCCGCCACAGTACCCACATGCAGATACATAGCTCGGCGATATCCGCCAAAACAGTAGGGTTATGGTCGGCAAGATGTCGATGTCGGTACCGGCGGCCATATCGACAACCGTCATATCCATGATATCCTTATCGGCAGACCACACCACCACCTCGGTTTACCCACCCCACGGCCGCCTCGCCCTGCGGCGGTGCCCTCGGCCTTTTACCAACCTGCACACAATAGCATGCTCCTCCGAAATCATCGATGGAGGATAGTTTAACGCATTCATGCAAGAGTAAGTTAGCAAGGGAAGCACAAGATGCGACCATTAAGCGTCTTGAGAGTTCGATTAGGCGGATCTGCGGTGCTTTGTCAATGAAATGCAACAACAACAGGAGCAGGGGAGGATACAGGCGAGGCTCCAAACACACCAAGCTCAGTGTGATCATTCTTGAAGTGGAAAGAAGGTTGATAATAAGGTACAACTCCGAGATTGTGGAAGAACACATAGTGAAAGAGAGAGTGGTAGTGGAAAAACCGAGAGTCAAGAGAAGTGATTGAGGAGGAACAACCCGGCAGTGCGATTACACAAGGCGGCAAATCCATATAAGCCTCGGTGCCATTCCGAGCGGTTGAAAAATGAGAAACAAGAGCGGCGCTTCTCGGATTTCTACAAAATGCTTTCAAGGTCGGCGTTAATCCGCCACTATTGGATGTGATCCGCAATGTTCCGCCTATGTTAAGTTCTTGAGGAACTTGCATCGAAGAAGAGGAGGTTTGTCGACAATGAGTCGGTTATGGTATCCGAGGTGGCCAACTCCATTGTCGACAACCATCGCCGCCCAAACAACGGGACCTGGTAGCCGTCATCACAATTGCTTTGGGAAATGGTAAGGAAGCAACAGTATGCTAGATTTAGGGTGGTATTAATCTTATGCGCACTCTATTTTCAAGCAATTAGAATTATGAGAGTTGAAACCCTCTTTGGTATGAGTCTAGAGTTAGCCGATCGCTCATCCGCTACCCTTGGGGAATTGTAGAGGATATTCTTGTGCGTGTGGGTGGTTTAATTGTACTGTGGATTTTGTGGTGTTAGAGATGAGCGATGTGCATGAAAATGGTCGAGACCATACATTTGCTATTAGGGCGACCTTTTATGGCCACTACTAATACATTGATTGATGTGAAAAATGGGAATATTAGGATGACCGTCCTAGGGAGACTATGTCATTTTCGATGCATAATAATAAGGCCATGCCATCAATTAATTCAATTGAAAACTGTTCTTTATAGACTCGATTGATGCCTTGGTAGATTTCTTTTATGCGAGGATCACGAGTGAGGAAGTATCTGAGGATCGGCGGACACGGAGGAAGGCTCATGTTGGAAGCAATTTGAAAAACCGATAAAGGAAAGGAGATTCCACAGGCCGAAGTTAGAGTTGAAGGAGCTTCCCAAGAATTTGAAGTATGTCTTCCTCGAGGATAATGAGCGAGCCGTGATCATCTCTCGCCGAACTCCTTGAGTACCAACAATCTCTGTTGGTTTCCGTGTTAAACGACATAAGCTAGCTTTCGGTGGAGTTTAGCGGATATAAAGGAATCGGTCTGCCATGTGCATGCATAAGATACAACTTGAAGATGGGCGGTCTTAGAAAAGGATGGACAACGGAGACTTAACCCGTGCTCGGTGGGGTAGTGAAGAAGAGATCTTAAAGGCAGCTAGCGTAGGAATCATTTTTCCAATTCTTGACAAACGAATGGGTCGATCCAGTCCATATCGTGCCCAAAAGGGAGGAATAACGATGGTCCTTAACGAGAGAAAGAAGTTGGTGCCCACGAGACCCGTCCTTGGATGGCGGATGTGCATAGACTATCGGACGCTTAATCTTCCACCAAAAGGATCATTTTCCTTCCTTTCATTGACCAAATGTTAGATAAGTTGGTGGTAATGAATTTTCTTGTTTTCTTGATGGCTTGTCGTTACTACAGTTGCTATAGACCCGGTGGATCGAGCGAGACAGCGTTCACAAGTCCATTTGGGACATATGCTTTTCGAAGGATGCCATTCGGACTACGCAATGCTCCGGTACTTTCCAGCGATGTATGATGTACATCTTTTCCGACATGATAGGAGATTTTGTAGAGATCTTTATGGATGATTTTTACGTGTTTGGATCCTCGTTTGATGATTGTTTAGAAAAGATTGAGCGTGTACTTAGTCGTTGTGTGGAATACGGTCTTACTCTAAGTTGGGAGAAAAGTAATTTTATGGTTCGTAGTGGCATTGTGTTGGGACACATCGTGTCTAGTCGAGGATAGAGGTTGATAGAGCTAAAGTGGAGGTGATTGAAAAGTTAACCCGCCAAATGATGTTAAAGGAATAAGGAGTTTCTTGGGTCACGCCGGTTTTTACCGTCGTTTCATTAAGGATTTTTCTAAAATATGTCAACCCTCATAGTACATTAGCTCATGATTCTCCTTTTAATTTTGATAATGATTGCCTTGTTGCTTTTAAAGCTTTAAAGGAAAAAGCGAAACTTTGCTTTATCGTTGTCGGTCCTAATTGGTCTTTTCCTTTTGAAATCATGTGTGATCTTCTAATTACTGTATGTAGGGGCATCCTAGGTCAACGGGTTGATAAAATGTTATGTGTGATTTACTATGCAAGCTTAACTCTTAATCCTGCTTAAGTAAATTATACAACCACTGAAAAAGAGATGCTTGTTGTGATTTTTGCTCTCGATAAGTTTCGTGCTTACATAATTGGTTCTAGAGTAATAATACATAGTGATCATGCGGCCCTTAGATATTTGTTGACCAAATCCCAGGCCAAGCCTAGACTTATTAGATGGGTGCTCTTATTGCAAGAATTCGACTTAGAAATTCGGGATAGGAAAGGTAGTGAGAATGTCGTTGTCGATCATTTATCTCGATTAGATAGTCCCCCTTCCCAGTCTACTATAGGTCCCATCACAGAGTCCTTCCCTTATGAGCATGCTTATAGTGCCTCTTCTATGCCTTGGTATGCTGACATTGTTAATTATTTAGCATGTGGTGAGTTGAGGCCTGACCTTATCTCCCAAGAGAGGAAGCGTTTTCTTTCTCTGTGCAGGCAATATTATTGGGAGGACCCCTATATTTTTAAGTTAGGGAAGGATAGGTTATCCGTCGATGTATTCGAGATGAGGAACACACCAAGGTCCTTGAGATGTGCCACCAAGCTCATTGTGGTGGACATTTTGGAGGACAAAAGACTGCGCATAAGGTGTTACAATCAGGTTTATTTTGGCCAACTCTTTTCAAAGATTCTCATACATATTGTATGTCTTGTGATCGGTGTCAAAAAGTGGGGTCAATTGGACGTAGGAACGAGATGCCTCTCAATAACATCTTAGTTGAACGAGATGCCTCAAAAAGTGGAGGCAACCCACATTTCTTTTTGTTGTGTTCGTGCTTTCCTTTGTTTTTGCTTTTGTTTGCGTGTTGATTTCTTTTTGTGGTTATATGTGGTGCAGGATGAGGAGTTATTTTATCTGGAATTGAAACATGGATCGTAAAAGTGGAACAACAAAATTAAGTCGAGGAGGTACCCGAGCGCCAGCGCGCGAAACGGGGCCGGGTAGTGCAGTTTTCAAAAAGGCGACAAGTGGCACCCAGGCCGGACGACGAAGCGCCCGGACGGGTGGATAAATTTGGGACAGTGACACCCGGCGCGAGCGCGACGAAGCGCCGGACGGGGTGAATCAATGAAGGACAGTGACACCCGGCGTCGGACGCGACGAAGCGCCGGATCTTGGTGTATATCTTTAATGGGCGATGGGCGACCCGGTAGCGGACCTTGATGAAACCGGGGCCGAGTCCATTATTTTATTAAAAATAAATAAAAATTATATATATATATACATGAATTAGGGTTTCTCCTTTTGCGCTTACTCTTTTCACTCTCGTGCGAGACTCTCTTTCGGATCAAATTCTTTCATCCATGAGAAGATTCTCCTTCCTCCGTCCGACAGCCTTTCCTCCACCTCTCCTCTGGCGTTTCTCACGCATGTGCCTTGGTCATCTCATCTCGGTCCGCGCCGCAAGCCCTCTTCCGTCCGGCGTTTCTCGCACTGTGCCGCGCGCCAGTCATCTCTCGATCCGACGCCGCTAGCCTCTTCCGTCCGGCGTTTCCTCACTGCCCGTCGCTCGTTCCTCAACGCCGCATTCCGTCCGGCGCCGCGCCCCGATCGGCGCCAGCGCCAAGACCCGTCCGCGCCTTATCCTCAACCGGCGCCTTATTTCCTTCTATCCGTTCGACGCTACCCACCAGCGCCGCGCACCTCGAGCACCTAATCCACCGTCCGTCCGACGCCTCCCCTAACGTCCGGCGCCACATCCTTTCCTCGGAATCGCCCGCCGCCCGGTATGCCATCATCGGCGTTTCGTACCGTCCGGCGTTTTGAGCCCGCCTCCAAGCATATCACTATGGTTCGGACTAAAAATGCACCTGGGTCCACCTCCCGCCATCCTCAAGCCGATGTTGTTCCGATGGAGGAACAACAGGAAGATATCAGCGTTATGTACTCTGCCACCTTCCCAATTTATAATCCGGTGGAAGGTACACACTATCGTCGTTTGCATTTAAAAATCACACCTCCGCGTCAATTCATTTGGTAATTGATGCGGATTCTAGGTCTTGAGGATAGGGTAAAAGTATTTAAAACTTTGGGATTGCTACAATATGCTTTGATGGATTTACAGGTTATAACCCATTGTTGCTTGAATTCTCTTGCCTGATGTATTGATGATGAATCGATTCCTTGTCTTGTCGTCTGTTGGGGCGAGTATGTTATCTTGCCTCGTATTATGAAGGGGTATTTGGTTTCCGATTTACGGTGCGTGGTGTGCCCAATTCTTTCAATGTTAGAGGCACGGAAGGAGCTATCGGGATTTAATAGCGGTCATGCAGCCGGAATGCCGAGTGGGTTTATCAAGGATGAAGCATTGGCAATGGTCCTGAAGTTCATAGCTTTCAATGTTTTGGAAATGAGCAGTTAATAAGGTGAATCTTCTTTGAGGTCTTCCTGCTAACATGTCTTGTAAAGAAGGCGAAGATTTCGCGATATACTTTATTTGGGACCACTTGCAATCCGATCCAACGTAAATGTGTAGGCCAACCACATGCCAATCCCTACTGATGCAGCGGTGAGCTTAGGGATCATAAATAACGATGGACGACCGGGTTCTAGGCGAAGATCATGTACGACCTAAGATGATTGATCTTAGTGAGCTGCGGCGCTCCTTTGCTTTCAACGAGACTACTCGTACCTCAACATCGGAGGTGCGTGAAAGATATATGCTTGCGCGATCGGCTGACCAAGCGAGGTAGCCCAAGCGGCGGTGCGGGACCATCGCGTGCACCTACGGGTGATATGATCATCTATGATACCACCGTACCATCCGATGAAGACCGTGACGGCGGCGGATGTAGGAGGATACAGAGCCCTTGTGGCGACACCGATCTGTCGGCCGCGGTTCCCTTCCGGTCAGAATACGCGCCGGGCCAGGTATAGTTCTTTCATGAGGAGTTTGGTCGGTTTAGGGTGAATTAGTCGGCCATGGGACGTAGTTCCGTCGAGACATAACTTCTCGGTTTGATCAGCAAAATCAGCGTCTTGTGATGATAGAATCAATTGTGTACAGCGAGAACCAGGCGTTGGAACACGTATAACCGGCAGATGATTGAGCGAGAATCGGTAGCATGGCGCTTGAAGCCAAAGGAACGCATGGACTACCTTTCATGGCGCTCTCCTCCACCGCGCCCGACCAATAGTGATTCTTCACTATTGGAGCGTTTGTGTTTTCCTTTTTGTTTGTGTTTCATTCGTTTTCCTTGTTTCGTTGTTTTGCTTCTCTCTGTTTCCTGTTTTTGTAGGTCTTGTCTTTTGTTGCTTCCCCCGTCGTTCCGTTCGTCGCCTTCAGGGAAGTCTCCTCCGCTTTTCTCTAATATTTTATCTGCAATGAGGTCCTTTTGCTTTTTAAGTGTGGGGGGTTACTGCTGTTTGGTTTGTTTTGTTTGTTTTCGCGTTTACGTCTTTGTTGTGTTTTGTCGTTTCTTAACTTTTTGTTTGGATTCGAGACGATTTTATCTTCTTGAAATCAATGGTGTATGAAGAATTATGCTTTAAGTTGAATTAATTGCGTTTTGATATGAAATTCTTTGTATCTTGGTATATGGTTTTTAGTTTGATGAAACTTAGGTGTCAATTTGAGCTGTGGGACATAATTAGAAAGTTGTGTTTAGACAAGGTGTGTGATCGGATGTCATATGCTTCGTAAATGGAACCCGTCTCTTGTATGATCTTTCGAGAAAAGTGGACAATAATAAAAAAAAAAAAAGAAGAAAAGAAAAGAAAATATGTCGTTATTGTGAAATAAGTGGGCTTAAAATTGAATAAGGGCTCTACCCTCTTGCTTATGTTGTCTCTAATGGAGACTCTTTGCTATGGGTATAGATAACTACGTTAGGATACTCGAGTGTACAACTTGAAGGTTCCACCTAACGATTCTTGTCCTATAATCGGTTTTAAGTTCCACAAGTTCTTATTTGTTGTTGTCATTTAAGATATCTTACATGAAAGGGAACCATATAAGTTGTATATTGATTTCTGAAATCATGTTGAGTCGAAGCACAACTATTCTATGATAAGTCACATGTTTGGATTGATAAATGAGGATCATTGTATTGAGAACTATATTATTGAGATGCATTGAAGGGATGTGAATATGTGATTGATTCTATTTGAAGTATTGATTCTATGTGTACCATTCCTTTCAAGAAACTAAAATTTGCTCGAGGACAAGCAAAGAGTTAAGTGTGGGGGTGTTGTTTTGCATGTTTTTGTTCTGTTTTTCCTTGTTAGTTTTCGACGTCTTGATTCAATTGTTGGTTAAATTTGAATATCTTTTTATTGGAATCATGTTCGTTTGTGTTTTATGCGGGGTAGGATTGAGTTGAGCTTTTGTTGCTGAAGAGCGCACGTCGGACTCGGCGTAGCCGCTGTTGGTCTTGTGAGCGCCGCCCTTCTGAAGAAAACGCGTCGGTAACGTTTGCGTCCCCGGCAGGCACGCCTCGAGCACTCGTGTCCGGCGCCTCGACTCCGTCCGCGCTGGGCGTCCTGCACGTATCGTCCGGCGCCCGCGTCCGTGCTTCACTCCGTCCGGCCTGAGTCAAATCAAGACCCGCGTCCGGCGCTCGCTGCGTCCGTATTGGGTTGCATGCACAAGATTGATCCGAGGCTTGGCGTCGTAACAGCATGAGTCCGTGGGTTCCTTGTTTGCAAGCGCAGCGTCCGGTACTGCGCGTTATTTTGGCCGATATATATCGTTTTTGAGCGAAAACCTACCTTTTCATTATTTTCTTTTTCCGTCTTTTGGTTTGGCGAGAGCAGAGAGAATTTCTTCAGTTATTTATTTTCATTGCTTTTCCTTCTCCTTTCTTTAGATCGATTCAAGAATATTGTACGGATATTGGATTCGTGCCAGAAGATTGCTTATCAATTTCATCGTTCGTTTTGTTCGTAAGTTTCTTCTATCGCTTTGCTCTATCTTCTCGGATTTGATTGTTTTTTAATTCCTATGTTGGTTATGATTAGTATTGATATTCGTCTAAGTAATTTTGTCTTCCGATTTATCTTTTCCATTCATGTCTAGGGTTTATAATTTCGATTACATGTTCTTCAATTTAGGGTTTACTTCTTAGTCAATTTATACGCTTTGTCGATTTTCGCCTAGTTAATTCGTTTTCATTCTTTAATATTTTCTTGCCTAGGTAATCTATCAACCCTTTTGAGATTAGAGTGTTTAGGAATTTAATTGTTTTGTGTGGCAACTTAGTAGCATACTGTAAGTTTTCCTTGAGACGACTAAGGTTGGCTTTCCCTACTACAACACCTCGTTCGATTGTGAGTCAATTAAGAGTATACTTTTAGTTGGAACAATAGTCTTGATCAGTTGGGATGAGGTATTGACGGTGAAGCCAGGTCGATATCATCCTCAACACCTTTGCCCAAGTCTTTCGACAACTTTCGGCGTGAGCGATCATGAGCAAGACCATGTATACACTTAGTCGGTTGCTTAATGATCCGCGGAAGGAGTCATGGGCAAGGAGCACATGCCTCTTAGCACATCTAGGGCCAAATTTTCCGTTGAAAATGGAAGAAGAAAAGGGCACCAAAGGTGGTAGAGGCAAATGAACTAGTGGGAGTAATGGGGCAAGAACATGTACGCCGGAGGCAGAAAAGCCAAAGGAGAGGCAAGTGCTTCAGTGCGGCAAGATTGGGCATTGGAGGCCAGTGCCCTTGCTCGAGGCTCAAAGTACACCATTTGCTTTAATAACGAAACATGTTTAGCGACTTGTTCTACTCATTCATGGGTAGTAGATACGGGTCTGATGATCATGTTTGTTACACCTTGTAGGGTTCCAGTGGACAAGGGAGGCTGTGTGATGGCGAGATAACGATCTCCATGGGCAACGCGAAAGTCGATGCCGTTGCGGTCGGAGATGTTACTTTATGTTTGATAGAACAATTTTAGTTTTGAAAGACTTTTATATGTGCGGAGTTTCGTGAAACCTTATTCGGTTTGAAACTATTTATTCATGGATATTCGATTGTTTTTGATAGTGGTGTTTCTATCATAAGAAATGACGAAGTTATCTCGTGGTGACACTTTATATAATTAAGCTTTATACTATTTACGCCAAACATAATACCTTTAACTATGTTGCATCTACATCAAACCTTAAGAAGAGTAAGTTTCTTCGAAGATGACACCACATTTCTCGGCATCTTAGATTAGGTCACATCAATCTAAATAGGATCAAAGCGGCTAAGAATGGGCGTTGGGTGATCTCACGCCATCTCGTTCGGTCTGCGAATCCTCGTATAGAAGGAAAGATGTCGACCGGACCGCTTCAAAGCGAAGGGTTATAGAGCGAAAGAAGTGTTGGAGCTAGTCCATTCTAACTGTGTGGACCTATGTCGACCAAGCTCGTGGAGAATGCAGTATTTTGTCACTTTCATTGTGATTACTCAAGTGCGGATACATATACCGCTTCACCGCAAGTCAGAATGCTTTGAAATTCAAAGAATTTAAGGCGGAGTGGAGCGAAGCTTGGTAAAAGTATCAAGTCATCTGCGATCGATCGCGGTGGCGAATACCTCGATGTGAGTTTATGGACTATTTGGTATTTGTGCGAGATCTAATCTCTGAAATAGAATCTGCGAAATCTGAGAATATTTCTATATATAAAATAGAATTATAATCCGGAAATTGAGTTATTCCCCTTTGTTCTAACTTAGAAAGTACCCATAGATTTCATATGATTTGACCAATTGGAACTTCTTGATTTGAATATTTGAAATATTTAGAAGAAATTCGAGAAAGAATAAGTAAAAGAAATAAAAATAAAAAAATTCTATATTTTATATTTAAGTTAGTGCATATTTTCATTTTTTATTGACTACTTTCAAAAGAAGTAAAATCCGATAAATCGGAAAAATTAATATTAATTACAATTTAAATTTTCTTATGCAACAAACATATCAATAGTGTGGGATTACCTCCCAACTCACTACACCGGCACACCACAAAAAATGGTTTGTCGGGCGAAGAAATATGACTCTCTTAGAAATGGTTAGATCAATGATGAGTTATGCAACATTGCTTATTTCGTTACGGGGATATGCCTTGAAAGCAATGACATACTTGCTAAATCTAGTACCATCAGTCGGTCGAAAAGACCCGTTTCGAGTTGTGGTTTGGTATGAAACTAGTTTAAGCCACATAAGGATATGGGCGATCCATCACGTGTCTTTGAACAAGAAGGTGACAAGTTGGGTCTAGATCCGATGCGAAATTTTTTATTGGCTATCTAGAGGAACAAAAGGTGGTTATTTCTATAGTCTAAGGATCGAATGTCATTATTAGCACTAATGCCCGATTCTTAGAAAAGATTATATGAAAAACATTAATCCAAAGTTGAAATCATTCTTGAAGAATTAGAAGATGATCGTATTCCATCACCGATTAAGCGAAGATGCGAGATGTCGGTATACAGTGGGAGGATCGACACGGATACTTCAAGAAATTGAAGTGGGTCGAGTTCCTTTGGAGATACCGGCGTACAAGTGGCTCCTATCCAACAAGTTGTGCAAGATAGAGAACCACAATTCTTTGCCCACCGTTGCCATTGTGCGATGGCGCCTCGTCGTAGTGGGAGGGTTGTTCGTCGACACGAGCGATTTATGTTCGTGGGTGAATCTTGATTTAGTTCGATGAAACGAGCGGGCAATAATCAACCTTGGACATACGGTGAGGCGATACTGAGATCTTGATGCAAGATCATGGCACACCGCTATGGACTTAGAAATTGAGTCCATAACAGACTATGGATGTATACGAAAAGACACCTCTACCGGATGGCAAGGAAACCATAGGTAGTAAGTGGGTATCTGAGAGGAAGAGAGATTCGGATGGAGAGGTTTCGGCTTTTAAAGCCGGGCTTGTTGCGAAAGGGTACACTCATTGAGGGCATCGATTTCGATGAGACCTTTTACTTTGTAGCAATGCTCAAGTCCATCGAATCTTTTGGCCATAGCAGCCCACTTAAACCTTGAGGTTTGACAAATGGATGTGAAAACCGCTTTTACGAGCAGTTACCTTGAAGAATGTAGAGACATCTATATGCGACAACCCGAAGGTTATGTGGTGAAGGGTGAAGAGCATCTAGTATGGAAGCTTAAGTCCGATTATGGACTTAAGCAAGCTTCACGATCCTCGGAACTTACGCTTTGGCGAGGTGGTAAAGTCCTATAGATTTACCCGTTGCCTAACGAAAGTTGTGTGTATCGTTTAGATGTCGGCGTTGACGTGGTATTTCTTGCACTTTACGTAGATGACATTCTTCTACTTGGCAACAATGTGAAGTTGTTATCGGGGCGTAAAGAGTTGGTTATTCGATCGGTTTCAAATGAAAGACTTAGGAGATGCGGTGCATTCTTGGGATCAAGGTTTATCGAGATCGCAAGAGGAAAATGTTGAGCTTATCTCAGGCGTCTTACATTGATACTGTGATTACTCGTTTTAGCATGCAGATCGCCAAGAAAGGATTGCTACCTTTCAGACATGGTGTTCCTTTATCTAAGGAGCAGTCACCTATGACTGCAAAGGAGATAGAGGAAATGAGAAAAGTTCCTTACGCGTCCGCCGTAGGAAGTCTCATGTACGCAATGCTATGCACGAGGCCCGATATCTCGCTATGCGGTGGCATAGTAGCTAGATATCGATCTAACCTGGACAAACTCATTGATGCGGTAAAGCATATACTCAGTACCGAAAATGACTCGAGATTATAGGGTGGTTTACCATGCATATAGTCTAATGCCTTTGGGTTATTCAGACTCGGATTTCCAAGCTGACCGTGATTAGAAGAAGTCTACCTCAGGCTATGTGTTTACCTTGGGAGGAGGAGCCGTATCCTGGAGGAGTGCAAAGCAGCGATGCATTGTGGACTCCATCATGGAAGCCGAATATGTAGCCACTTTGGAGGCTGCTAAAGAGGCTGTATGACTCAAGAACTACCTCATGGATCTAGATGTGGTACCTGGTTTGCCCAAGAGTATCATAGTTTACTGTGATAACTCAGGTGCACTGGCAAACTCGAAGGAACCACGGACCCACAAGGCAACCAAACACATATAGAGAAAGTACCATGTCATACGAGAAATCGTTACACGAGGGGATGTGCTGATTGAGAAGATTGGTGCTGCGGATAACCTAGCTGATCCATTCACGAAGAGCTCGCACCAAAAGTCTCGAAGAGCATATTCGAGGACTTGGATTGCATGAGATGGCACCCACTTAGAAAGGAAACTTTTGTATAAGTGGGAGAAGCAAAGTGATGGTGTTGTTTGTAATAGCTAGTAGAGACACATTGTGTACTAAAAGTTTGCTTTAGTATAAGTGGGAGATTATTGGATTTGTATCTTGAAAGCGCTTTGGTTGAGCTTGTATACAATGTTTCTGTTACCACTATTACAATCTCCTATCTGAATTGTTTACTTGATTGCATATGTATGTCCATTTATCTCATATATAAGTTAGATCATATAGTGTGTTGTAGATCACGAAGTCCGTATGATTGGTCGAAGCTTAATGAGATATAAAAGTATCACAATGAGACAACTTGAGGACGAGTTGTCGGTATAGAGCTGCGGTGTAGATAAGAAGTGACTTGACTTGGTTGCTTGTCTATCTTTGATGCGTCTCGGCGTATTGATGGATCACGATGAGATGAGTTCTTCTCTCGACCGTCGTGAAGAACCTCGATCTCGGAGACTTACGTTGATCTAAACCTCGATAAGGTATTAGGTGAGTATGAGTTCTTGACCATCACTTTGACTTGCTATGGGTGAGGTTACATGAGATAACCCAAGATTCTCTATATCTTGGGTGGTGGCGATCTTGTATGTCATGCTAGTTACACGTAGTCGAGTCACCGTATCCGTTTAGGATGATGGCGTCCCTTAAGGAGCTCAAAGGTTTATTGTACTAAACCCGCAGGTTGAGTTATCTCAAGTACAATAATAAGGTTTAGTGGTACTACTTAAGGAATTAAAGATATTAATTATTTTAAGCGATCGAGCAGCGTAAATAATTAATGGACATACGATATCTTAAATACGAGGATTCGTGGGTAAGTCAGTATTTATTCTCTAGTGGCATGAATAAATGTTTATGAATTAATTTATGTTCTGGGCTGAACATAAGATAATTAATTTATTTGAGGCCCATCTTTATTCCTTGCATTTGATCCCTGGACTGGCCCATCCAGGCCTGTTGCTAAGGAAAAAATCGTCCACGTCTCTTAGAGTCCCACTGGGACTCAGCTTGATCCTCTCTATATTAAGTGATAAGATTATATTTATTAGATATGCATAAATCCTATCTTGATAGGGTTTAGGGTTGCATTATAAATATAAGGTGAGAGAGAAAATCAATGTTAATGTTGAAGTCATTATTTTCGAGAATTACTATATCCATATAGTGAGAATTCTTGAAAATCTAGAGAGAAGAAAGAAGACGTTTTTCTATAGCATTCTCCATAGATTGTCCTCACTCGACATTGGAGTTTAGGCAAACGGGATACAGTCCAGAAGATCAAAGCACGAGTCTTGATCCATTCTTCTCCGACAGATTCGCAGGTAAACATAAGAAAACTCCTACGTGTTGTAATTAATTATATAGGTGCATGCTAGGAATATAATCAATGTATGGTGAATTAAACATCCAAGATAGATCCTCGGGAGATGGTTAAAATCAGATTTCCCTACAGTGAGTTGGAATATCCTGGGCTACCAACGAAGACCACAACATTGTTTAGATGCGAGTGATTTGATCCTTCACGATTGAGGTTATCAATTCATTACGAGTATAAGTTGGTTTCGATAAATCATATGCGAAGATATAACAAGTTCGAACCGTTTATCCTCGCCAATCAAGCCATTCAAATATCTTATGTGCATATCCAGTTTAAAACAATCTATGAAAGAGTGGTAGGAAGTATGCAAAATTAAAGTTCGATCTAATGTGGAAGTCTCGGATGAGAGTTACGCATCGATAGTACCTCCCTTTTCAAGATGATGCATTTGGTTCGATTACTAATGTCGTTGTGGATGATGACACGACACTTGTTCATCCCGATGGTACACTCATAGACATTGAAGAGACATCTGATGATACAGATGATGAAGTTGAATTGTCAGAGTCAGAAGACAATCATATATTGGATGATGATGATGACGATGATGAATAGGGTTCGAATTTACTATATAGTATGAACAAAAAGTTTTATTTTATAGTATGCAAAAAACGTTATGATATGTATTATTTGTGAAATTTTAATGCGGCATTTTTACCTTTGTTTGCGAGATGTCTCATTTGTGGGCGAGGTGCCTCGTCATTAAATTGGGCATCCGGGATCATATCTGCCGTCGTCCTCACTGTCGGGCTCGAAGAAGGCATGGAGGCACCGCCTCACAACCCGGGTAGCTCGGCGGTAGTGCGGTGCCGTCGAGGAGGGATGAATAAGATAGCCATTGTGAATGTGTATGTTATCTATTGTATGTCTCGATTAAAATAAATTATAATATTTTGATGTCTTTATTTCTTGTAAATTGCAGCATTTTGTGTCCGAGTAATGATGTAGCACGCGATTACGAGTCATTCAGTAAATTCATGAACCATAACGGCTTCAATTGGAAAATGGTGCCTCAAGAGTTCAAGTAGATTTATTTCGATGAATTCGAGGTTCGTGTTGTTTATCTGAGTCATTTATGTTTTGACCTTTGACACGATGATGTTGTAATCATATATTTTTGTAGAATTTTTATTGGGATGATCTGTTGGGCGAGGCCATGGTCTACTCCTCTTGATGCGCAAAGGCCGCGAACGCTATAAAGATCTTGTTCACAAGATTAAGCGGTGAAGGACTCGCCAACCCACCTCCATTTATCCACGAGAGATTGGGATAATTGGAAGGCATATTGAGCTCGGACGGGCGTCCAAACGAAGGCGTCAGGCCGTAGCAGAGAATGTCCGAGCCGGATAGCGAGGTCTTGGGATAGTCAAGCATCGGGGTGGCTCACGCGTGCATTAGAGTATCGAGAGAGATTGTAAGTACTTTGAAGTTTTAGATATAGTAAATTGATTTAAGAATCGTGATACTTGTTAATTATTTAATTTGTTTGACTTATTTATAGGCAAGAGAGCGTGGAGTAGACATATCAGAGGTCCAATGGGATATATTCCAAAAGTATCATGCCACCGACGACGGGAGCTATACAGACGAGAAAGCTCGGAGTATCGCGGTAAGTATATTCGTTAGTGCAACAACGAGCATTTAATTAAATTATAATTGTACGAAATTATATTACAGAGGCGAGTTGAGGAGCAGGTGACACAGTTGAGCCAATCAGGGGGCGATGATGGCGGCACGAGTAAATTGATAGGACTCAAATTCTAAAAATATCCTGGGTGCTCCTCAAAGAAAAGAATAGGATGTTTGGGTCGGTTCTCTATCACGGACATACATGCGAGGCGAGCGTCGTCTCATTCGATAGAGAGTGCCTAACTGCGATTCCATAGCTTATCATCAAAAGCTATTGGAGATGGAGCGCGTTGCAAGGCGGCGCGAGGAATACGAGGCCGTTGCTAGTTAAGCGGCGGCAGAAGCGTAGCATCTGGCGAGAATCTGGTGGCCGAGCAATCTGAGGCAGAATGCAAGTGATCCGAGGCGTGAGATGACGTTCAAGCAGTTCGGGGCTCGATTCGCGCTCGGCCTTAGGCATTAGCTTCATGGCCAGCTCTCATTTTTCCCCCTCGTGATATCGACTCCGTTTCCCCACCGTGATATTTTGGGTTGTATTATGAAGAAACAAAAACATTTTATTTGCAAAACTTATCGTATGATTTAGAATTGTTTTGTCTATTTGATATCATACCTTTTGAAATTATTGTTTGAATTGTGTTTATGATTTAGAATGATAATGTTTATCATTTGGAATTGGTTTGTTTGTTTGATATTGTACCGTTTGGAATTGCTTTGTTTGGATTGTGTTTGTTTGTAGTTGGTATGTTTGAAAACAAGTTTGTTGTTTGTTGTAAACGGCCGTCCAAAATACAAATATAAGTTGTTCAGTTTTTGCACATGTAGCGACGGAATTGCGACGGATTGACGACGAAATGGTGACGTGAAATAATAGAACAAACTGAATCTAACGACGGATTGTGTCCGTCATTAAATAGCGACGAAATGTCGACGGATTAGAGACGTATCAACGACGGATTGGTGACGTAAAATTTAAAAAAAAAATTAACAACGAACATAGTCCGTCGTTATCTAGCGACTGAGTTTCGACGGACTATCGTCGTATTAACGATGGAGTGGCAACGGTCATTATTAGCTACGATGATAATCCGTCGTTATTAATGACGGATTATCGTCGTATTAACGACGGATTAGAAATCAGACGACTGTTCAAAAGGTCGTCGATTAGCGACTGAAAAGTCCGTCGTTATTCCGTCGCAGAAAGTTAACGATGGACAGAAATCCATCGTTAGAGATTTCCCAACCAGCGATCCAACGACGACATCATTCCGTCGCTGATCCGTCGCTAAACGATTTTAACGACGGATCCGGCATGTTCTGCGATGGAATTTTCCATCGCTATTCGTCTGTTTTTTGTAGTGTCGTGTCCGTGTCAGTACATTTCATGTTGTGTTCGTGTTCATATCGGACAGATCCTTAACGGATCGTGTTCGTGTTTGACTTTATCGTATCGTGTCATTATCTTGTCGATCCGATAACAACCCGATACATACGTATGAATTGTCAGCCCTACCTACATGCAGACATCTACACATGAAACCACTTCTTATTTCTTTCATTCTAGATTGACAAGTCACGCTTAGTTTTGGGCCCAAAAGCCATCGTCTGAATACATGTTTGGCATTTAGAAGTTTATTTGCCTCTTTGTTAAGATTTTTTTCTCTATAAACAGAGAGGTCTGAAATAGAGTTTAAAAGATAAAATAAATATTTTCATATATTTCCCATTTTCCGTGTTTTAATTAAGGTTTTGGACGATATAACGATTGTTTTCTTTGTCTGGCACTTCATAAGTTTGAATTAATTATGGGGTTTTTCTATTTTGGTGAAGCTATTAACAACCTTTTATCTTTTTTTTTTTTTCTTTTTTGATCTTATAAAATCTTAAATTTAGGAACATTTTGTGTTAATTACAATGCAAAAGTCCCCATCACACTAAGAGGGTGTTTGGCTGAGCTTATAAAAAATAACTTATAAGCTGTTTTTGGGGAGCTTAGCTCAGCCAAACACCCTCTAAGTCGAATCAAATTGTAATATCCCACCGACCGATCGGTCGGGACGAGAGGATATCACGGTGTTATAAGTGAAATAAGGAAAGGACAAAGGAAGAAGGAAAATAGTCACACATATAATATTATATATATTTAGGTAATATAATATATATTTGTTAGAACGACAAACTTATGGCGAAATCCTAGCGAGCGAGATAATTTAAAAAGAGAATTAAATTCGAATAAATAGTGAAATAATCAAAACTTAACATGAGAATAGGGTGGTGCAAATGTCATCCCGGATATAGGGCCTATCGTTTTGATTAAGCAACTCAAAGTAAAATCAAACATTTGACACGATCGGTACCCCGTGTTTATAGCTTTGAAAAATATTGGAAATTAGACTACCAAGAGTTTTGGATTTCTTGACCGATCGATGCCTAAGTGTCGTAGTCGTCTCGCTCGGCCATCTAGCTCCTCAACACGAAAACATTTTGAAAAGAGTTTTGGGCTAAGTACTAGCGTACTCGGTGGGATCTTATGCCCCGTTTTGAGAAATCACAGGTTCATAAACAATTCAAGAAAGAGCATGCCCCATATCCACTTTGGTTGTCCTTGGATAAACCTTAACCATCTCTACAAGATGAATCTAGTACTTAGCACGATTATTTAATAATGGTTTCTCAAAACCCAAGTCTTAAGCTCTAGTTTTATCTATTTTCGGGTTTAGGATTTGGAGTCGAGTTCCGTTGGATCTTTAGATTCATATTTATATTTTTAATGCATCTCATGATATGGTATGAAATCGAAGTCACGTATTACACTTAGTCACATACTTGCATCCAAGTCGAGTTCGTAAGAATACTATGTTGCGTTTACTTCTCTAAATCATGAAATATTTAAGCATTGAAATGAAATTGTGTCAAGGAATGCACATAATTAGACAAATGATGTCACATAATTAGAAAACACGTTTTGTGTGCAACAATTTTCAACACTTTAACCAAATTTTAAGTTTTAACTTTCAAGAAACATCCAACGATATACTTTGATGACTCATAACTCTTAACTCAAATACCCATGGATGCGTAAAATACATTATGGAAACCTCTAATCATGTACTACAAGTTCTAAGAAGGAATCAGATCTAAACGAGTTGTGGTTATGAAGATATAGGATCTCAAATTGGGCAACTCGAACTAACTTCTATACTAAGAATATTTTCATGATTTCCAGATTTGACTTAACGACAAGCGATTTTACGAGGCTCGTAACTTTTGACTCACAATGCCAAAATGAGAGAGAGACCCCATTCTGGAAACCTTGTAACAGGAACTACATGTTTTATTAAGAAAGACTTGGAAGATACCCGACACATCAAGAGATACAAGAGCTCAAAGTTGACTGGTTGAAAATGGACAGTTTCGGGTAAGTCATTTTGGGTGATCGAAAAACATACCTAAAGGACTTGGATTGAGATCAAACTTTTCAGGTCACAACTAGACATGGGAAGGAACATCTTTCATGAAGAAACCGAAGACAAAGTCAGACTACAACAGGCTCGAACAGCCCTCGTAAAATCTGGACTTGAATAGTTTATTGAAATAGAAAAAAAATGGACTTAGGCGGTTGTCAAGAGGATTCACTGGAATGCATTAACTTCAAAAGTTCACTGAGGGCTTATTAAGAAGGATATAAGGATGAGACTCATCATTTTGGAAAGCCATTTGAATCTACTTTAATTCAGAAAAAGCCTCATTCCTAAATTCACATGAGGTTGGGAGCTAAAAATAATTTAAAACAAGTTATCCCTGCCGAGACAGTGTTGTGCAGTTCATATGTAAATTCTGAATAAAATAGTAAACAGTTTTAGAAAATTCTGAAAATTTACAGAACGATTCTAGAAATCCTAAATTATGTTTATACCAAATTTCGTAGTTTTACATTTATCCAAACTAAAAACGAAAGCCACAAACCGTGGGTGATGAACAGGGTAATTTAACAGTTTTGTGCAGTGTTTTTGGAAAATACAATTAAAATAGTAAAACACGTCGGATTTACTTGAAATTTTGTATATACGTACTATACACACTTAAGTTGAACATATGTAAATTTCAAATGCATCGGACCACATTAACTTAGTCAAATAAATTTACGAAGTTACTGTTTTCGTAACAAGCTCCCAGTTTTTATACAAGTTCATAGTTTGATATATTTCTTTCATGCATTTTGTCAAACACTTTATACCCACACATATAACATACGAAAATAGTGAATTTATCACCCCAATTCATATCAAAGCTTGTCAATTTCTCACACCCAATTAATAAGATTAACATGCAAGGCACCAACTTCTCTAGCTCCACCCAAATCGACAATGCAATCAAATATACATAAAACCCGTAATTCTCAAGCATGTTGATACGCATGCATGTATTGATATCTTTAAGAATTAATTGCATTGATGCCTACCTTAGGATCGAATTTGAATTATATGAGGGATACGGAGAAGCGATGAATCTAGTTGTTCGGATTTGAGCTCGGCCGTCCACCTTGAGCTAGGAGCTCGGGTCCCTTTCTTAAAATGGTGGAGGGGGCTCATGCTATGGTGGTCATCGGTCATCTTCTTGTTGCCGCAGGTTTCGCGACAGGAAGCGAGGCGAGGGTGAGCTTGGAAGTGGATCGAGAGCACGAGGAAACCTAAGATAGTGTAGAGCTTGCGGTATACTGAGAATTCATGGAGATGAGAAGGAAAATCGAGTTGGGAGATAGTGAAGAGAGAAGGGAAAAGGGGGGTTTCGTAGGGGTTGAGGGTGGGTTCGGTGGCGTGTATGGGTGACAATTGTCACCTTCGTTTCATGCAATAGACACAACACCGACAACTCTACAACCGCCAAACACATGCACAATTTTAATCCCATGTATTACACACACATAATACCGTCCATAAACATGACACATTACATACTTGTATAATATGTAGTTATAGGATTTCTTCTAATAGTATTATATGCACACACACACACGGCAATAGCATGTCTATATGTATATATGTGCGTGTACTTAATTATTGTCTAGTCTAGGCAATTTAATTTCACTTATCAATTGATATCATGCATCACATAAGTCGTAAGGGAAAATTTCTAATCACGTAATTATGAGCGCATATGTATATATATATATACACATTTAGCTAATTAAGTAATGAGCTTGCTCGTTTTTATTTAACACTTAGAAACGCAACATGCTAATAGATGGATACAAGAGTTCAATTTGCATAGACATTGAGTATCAAATTATATTATATTGTCCTTCTAGTTAATAGGTAATAGCTTCTTGCAGCTATGATGTATTATTATTATTATTATTGAATTACATACTTGTGCTTAATCCCATTAGGTTAAAGACTCATGGTTCTTCACATACTATAATAATACATGCCAATGAGAAATTATTTCAAGTTCTTCATTGATTTAAAAACGAAAAATTTCTGGAGGTAAAGAAACATCTTCTATCAAGGTTCATTACTAGCAGACAACTCTCCGGGATATTACAAACTACCCCCGTTAGAAAAATTTCGTCCTCGAAATTTCACGGTGTCTATGGGAATAAGTCTAGTAAGGCTTCTTAGAGCTCTGTTTTTATTCTCTCATTATCCTTCCTGGTTCTTAATGTCTTTAGAGAAATCACTAATCATGCATCCTTACTTCTAAATAGTTAAAAGGAACTCTTACTGGACCCGATTGACCCTTCATGCTTCGTCGCGTCACTCTGATCAGACTCCGTGATCATGGAAATACCACGTTGCAACTCTCTATCTCATACTGGGGAGAAATCTTCACCTTTGAAGCAATACGGTCATCGGTCGCCTCGTCGAGAAAAAGAAGGCAAGATTATCATACTAATGGGAGATGCCGGGAAAGAGCTATAGATGACAAAGGTTGAGAAGAGTTGTAGAACTTTTACCTTTAAACTATGGTGGTTGCCAGCCAGTTAATCTAAGCAGTAAGATCGATGACACCGAGGAGGTGGGGATCGTATGATGCAAGCGAAAAAGATTCATTTTTGTCATTAATGTCAGGAAAACCCCGGAAGTTATGGATATCTCCAAGCGTTTGGATAGTACTTTGGGTCAAGTAACATTAGGATAGAGGACATGAAGTCCTCATTCGAGAAGGAAAGATGTTCATGGTGAATGTGATCAGGTGACTGTATCCAGAATTTTGGATCTCGATCTTATCTTATGCATTGGGCGAGGTTTTTTGATGAGCGTCATGTTCCATGGTATAAGGTGATAAACATGCTAGGTTAGTAGGAAAGTTCACCTTAAGAAGATGTCGTGGTCGGAATGAGACATAATCTACCTTTTTTTGGCTTGGGCATGGGTTATACTCGTCGTTGCACTTATCGGGTATGCACTATGGGTAATACTCGCCAAAGTCTATGTATCGATCGTATGAGAGAGTGTTCACCATGGTAAGGGTGAGATTTTTGTGCACTGAGGTAAGTTCTAGGTATGAACTTGGTAAGGATGGATACGCACGAGGTTATGTACGTCTTGACTTATTTATGATCTTGGGTTCTACTTGTTCGCAAAAACACTCCAAGTTCTTATGGATTCTCGCACTTGGCTTCATATGGGTAGTTTTGTCGAATCTCTAATACGTCCATGTTTATTTCAAATCGGGGTTGTGTAGTTCACCTCGTGGGGTCATTGATGTCGTGTTGCGCATGCTGGGATTTTTCTTCTTTGCATCCACATACATACTGTCCTTGTTTCAAGTATCGATGTATGCGACGTACCATTCATTTCTTTATGTTGTCTCTTATGTTAGTGCCGAAGTTGATCTCATCTCGAGTTCTTGCATCGGGCTATGTATCCTAGGGTACTTTATGAAACGATTTACATTAAGAGTGAAAACCGTCATCTGTCTATCTACTTATTGTCTCGCAACATCATTTTCTTAGCATTTCCTTGTGATGTGTCTCCCTTCTTGAGTGAGTGGTCATTTAGGTGACAAATCAAGTCGTATACTAACAAACTCGGGATTCAGTTTCTATCGGCATCAAGAGCTATAGTTAAAGATCAAGACGTATAATAAATGTCTTGAAAGTATGAGCGTCAAGCATATTTAGAAATTACTTGCACGATAGGAGTATCTCAAATAATATGCCCAATGATGACTTTAATCGAATGGGATTTGCCTCACTGAGGACTTCAAACTGGAGTTCATCAGTGAGAATTTGAAAAGAAAGTTAGTAAAGTTTTCCTCTTATGAGAGGTTTGAACAATGATAAAATTTCATAGTCAAAGTGACATGAGAATCCTCACAAAGATTTAACCAAGTTTCTCAATTGAGGCCGATAAGGAACTGGAAGTAGAGAACAAATTACCTAGTTTAGAGATTTATCATTTTCAGAGACTTGTTGAGTTTGTAAGAACTGCCTCTAGGGAGGACTTTTTCAAAGGTGGCCCTACGATACGCCTCCAATGAGGATTTTAGTACGATGATAACAAGAGTTATAAGCATGAAAGCATCGTGTAAAAAGATGCGATTAAATTCAAATGCTTCAGCTTTTATAGACAACAGGAAGGAAGGAGCATGAAGCTAATAGAAACAACATAGACTGATGCGAGGTTTTTGACTAACTGGATTAGTGAAAGAGTAATGCTTAGAGGACAAGTAGATATAGTCTTTTGATCCTAACCAAGTATCATTCCTCAAGTTTATTGTTGATGCCTTCCTCCCTGAGCTCGTCCTTTGTTACTAGAATTGGTAGCTCGCCTCATTCTTTAGATCGAAGATCTTCTCTGGTCGCGAATGCCTTTGAGGGGGCTTCTTCTTTGTGTGGTGGGTGGGTGGGGTACTTTACTAGTCTTAACTACTTATAGGCAAAGAAGATGGCGTATAGGCATGAGTTTGGAAATCTTTCGCTTTTATGAGGTGGTCTTGTTTTTGGGTCGTCCTTCTTCTGGTGATCGATGGAATCTTGTAATAGGGGAACGAGTGCTTTCACTAGTGGAACGTTCTTTGGCTTAGCTGATTGGTTGGGGATTATTTGGTCAGTATAGATGCATTACCGATGGTGTGGAGACTCCAGGGTGTTGTCCATTTTCTTGGAGTCGCCATAATACTTGATCGAAGTCATGACGGTTATCCTGATCGAGTAGAGATTACGAGTTATTACGTGTGAACTAGATCTGTCGATGTTTCTTCATCATTCACTTCATGATTAGTCTAGTGGAAATATGTCGATGGTCGTGGTCGTTATGACGTAGTTATATTCGATCGAGATCATCGGGTTAGGATACTTGGTGTGGTGACCACTTCTTTGTTTGCAGTTCATGTGAGTTAGCGATCGGGATATAAGTTAGTGGATATGAGTATGGTGTACTGAACGTGAAAAGTTTACTATCTACATGAGCAGGATCGAAACAATTAGCTGGAAACTGCAAGTGTAGATCAGAGATGTCAACAAATCTTGGTTTTCTAGGCGTGCGAATCGCCTGAGTCGTGGCACCTACATCATTTAGTTAGGAGTATCGGTGTTTGGCATGGACCTGGGCCGTAGTTTTGGTTATTCGTGATGAGGTTTCTAGTTACAGGACTAATGGTTGTTGCGACAACTAGATAGTCGAGATGTTTCGAAAAATCTGTGAACTCTGACGTCAATAATTGTCGTGGTGTATAAGAGTTTTGGGTGCTCAATCTCAGGTGATGCACTAATCCCGTGTTATAGTTGCCGACTAGTGGAAGTTAATTATTCTATCGTGACTTGTTGCTAGCGGTAGCCTAAATCATCTTATATTCTCATTCATCTCCGTTTAACCGGTAACTCATGGATCACCTTCATTGCAACTTTGTGCTTCAGTAAACCATCTTTCTCGACTAATTCTTATCCAGTGACAAGACTCATAACATACCTCCTTATTGATTCTTTAGAACTCATAGCGTAGTCTCTAAGGAAATAAAAGTGTCCTGCCATCCACAAGGCAGAATTCTAGTTGAGCGCTTAAAATGAAATCCTATAAAGTCAAACAATGTTGAAGAGAACAATAACATAAGGGAACATAAGAAAATTTAGGTTCTCGTAACCTATGTATCTCGACAGTTCTCATCTTAGTAGGACTCCTTAAATCCTAGACGTTCTTACTTATCGACTTGACCCACTGTCCATGATTACTTGTAAAATTTCATTTCTAAGTTCAAGATATAAACTTAGCTTGCTCACTTCGAGGGTAGAGTCAACAAGAAACTCTACTTGCTATCCATGTTTCTTCGTTCTTTCGGTTGCCACTTCACATGTTACTAGTATCTCATTTGAGATCCACTCCCATCTCATGGGCTCATTTGTCCCATTCTGATCATCCAATGGTATCATATCAACATGAAACTATTTTCACAGCCTACTATTAACAATTGAACCATTTTTCCATCTCAAACATTTTCAAAATTTTCACTCCAATATTGTACAATTTTTTTTTTTCATAAAACATTCACTTCATTTCATTTGAGAACTAATTTGGAATCCCTCAGTTCAAGAAACATATCTTTCTGAGGGCAGCATAGAAGAGACAGACGACAAGCGATTGACTGTCCTTCAAGAAACTAAAGATTGTATCCTAACTTTAATGAGGAGTGGGTTTGATAACAAGGGCGGAACAATGAACTAGGATTAGAGTTCTATCAATGAGAGCTTTAAAAGTTTGGACTATTTGGAGGAGTAAATTTTGGTAGTCAAACGCGAGTCAATGTGTAAACAAGCTGGGTTACATCAATAGATATAAAAGTTGGAAGTCGAGCGAAGCACGAGATCGATACCATTGTAATATCCCACCGACCGGTCGGTCGGGACGGAGAGGATATCACGGTGTTATAAGTGAAATAAGGAAAGGACAAATGAACCAAGGAAAATAATCACACATATAATATTATATATATTTAGGTAATATAATATATATTTGTTAGAACAACAAACTTATGACGAAATCTAGCGAATGAGATAATTTAAAAGAGAATTAAATTGAATAAATAGTGAAATAATCAAAACTTAACATGAGAATAGGGTGGTGCAAATGTCATCCCGGATATAGGGGCCTATCGTTTTGATTAAGCAACTCCAAAGTAAAAATCAAACATTTGACACAGTCAGCGCCCATGTTTATAGCTTTGAAAAAATATTGGAAATTAGACTACCAAGAGTTTTGGATTTCTTGACCAGTCAATGCCTAAGTGTCGTAGTCGTCTCGCTCGGCCATGCTAGCTCCTCAACCTGAAAACATTTTGAAAAGAGTTTTGGGCTAAGTACTAGCGTACTCAGTGGGATCTTATGCCCCATTTTGAGAAATCACAGTTCATAAACAATTCAAGAAAAGAGCATGCCCCATATCCACTGGTTGTCCTTAGATAAACCTTAACCAGTCCTACAAGATGAATCTAGTACTTAGGCACGATTATTTAATAATGGTTTCTCAAAACCTAAGTCTTAAGCTCTAGTTTTATCTATTTTCGGGTTTAGGATTTGGAGTCAGAGTTCCCGTTGGATCTTTAGATTCATATTTATATTTTTTAATGCATCTCATGATATGGTATGAAATCAAGAAGTCACGTATGTACACTTAGTCACATACTTGCATCCAAGTCAAGTTCTGTAAGAATACTATGTTGCGTTTACTTCTCTAAATCATGAAATATTTAAGCATTGAAATGAAATTCGTGTCAAGGAATGCACATAATTAGACAAATGATGTCACATAATTAGAAAACACGTTTCTGTGTGCAACAATATTCAACACTTTAACCAAATTTTAAGTTTTTAACTTTCAGTAAAACTGTCCAACATATATACTTTGATGACTCATAACTCTTAACTCAAATACCCATGGATGTGTAAAATACATTATGGAAACCTCTAATCATGTACTACAAGTTCTAAGAAGGAATCAGATCTAAGCGAGTTGTGGTTATGAAGATATAGGATCTCAAATTGGGCAACTCGAACTAACTTCTATACTAAGAATATTTTCATGATTTCCAGATTTGACTTAACGACAAGCGATTTTACGAGGCTCGTAACTTTTGACTCACAATGCCAAAATGGGAGAGACCCCATTCTGAAACCTTGTAACAGGAACTACATGTTTATTAAGAAAGACTCGGAAGATACCGACACATCAAGAGATACAAGAGCTCAAAGTTGACTGGTTGAAAATGGACAGTTTGGGTAAGTCATTTTGGGTGATCGAAAAACATACCTAAAGGACTTGGATTGAGATCAAACTTTTCAGGTCACAACTAGACATGGGAAGGAACATCTTTCATGAAGAAACCGAAGACAAAGTCAGACTACAACAGGCTCGAACAGCCCTCGTAAAATCTGGACTTGAATAGTTTATTGAAATAGAAAAAAATGGACTTAGGCGGTTGTCAAGAGGATTCACTGGAATGCATTAACTTCAAAAGTTCACTGAGGGCTTATTAAGAAGGATATAAGGATGAGACTCATCATTTGGAAAGCTATTTGAATCTACTTTAATTCAGAAAAAGCCTCATTCCTAAATTCACATGAGGTTGGGAGCTAAAATAATTTAAAACAAGTTATCCCTGCCGAGACAGTGTTGTGCAGTTCATATGTAAATTCTGAATAAAATAGTAAACAGTTTTAGAAAATTCTGAAAATTTACAGAACGATTCTAGAAATCCTAAATTATGTTTATACCAAATTTCGTAGTTTTACATTTATCCAAACTAAAACGAAAGCCACAAACCGTGGGTGATGAACAGGGTAATTTAACAGTTTTGTGCAGTGTTTTGGAAAATACAATTAAAATAGTAAAACACGTCGGATTTACTTGAAATTTTGTATATACGTACTATACACACTTAAGTTGAACATATGTAAATTTCAAATGCATCGGACCACATTAACTTAGTCAAATAAATTTACGAAGTTACTGTTTTCGTAACAAGCTCCCAGTTTTTATACAAGTTCATAGTTTGATATATTTCTTTCATGCATTTTGTCAAACACTTTATACCCACACATATAACATACGAAAATAGTGAATTTATCACCCCAATTCATATCAAAGCTTGTCAATTTCTCACACCCAATTAATAAGATTAACATGCAAGGCACCAACTTCTCTAGCTCCACCCAAATCGACAATGCAATCAAATATACATAAAACCCGTAATTCTCAAGCATGTTGATACGCATGCATGTATTGATATCTTTAAGAATTAATTGCATTGATGCCTACCTTAGGATCGAATTTGAATTATATGAGGGATACGGAGAAGCGATGAATCTAGTTGTTCGGTTTGAGCTCGGCCGTCCACCTCGAGCTAGGAGCTCGGGTCCCTTTCTTAAAATGGTGGAGGGCTCATGCTATGGTGGTCATCGGTCATCTTCTTGTTGCCGCAGGTTTCGCGACGAGGCGAGGCGAGGTGAGCTTGGAAGTGGATCGAGAGCACGAGGGAAACCTAAGATAGTGTAGAGCTTGCGGTATCAGAGAATTCATGGAGATGAGAGAAGGAAAATCGAGTTGGGAGATAGTGAAGAGAAGAAGGAAAAGGGTGGTTTCTCGTAGGGTTGAGGGTGGGTTCGGTGGCGTGTATGGGTGACAATTGTCACCTTCGTTTCATGCAATAGACACAACACTGACAACTCTACAACCGGCCAAACACATGCACAATTTTTAATCCCATGTATTACACACACATAATACACGTCCCATAAACATGACACATTACATACTTGTATAATATGTAGTTATAGGATTTCTTCTAATAGTATTATATGCACACACACACACGGCAATAGCATGTCTATATGTATATATGTGCGTGTACTTAATTATTGTCTAGTCTAGGCAATTTAATTTCACTTATCAATTGATATCATGCATCACATAAGTCGTAAGGGAAAATTTCTAATCACGTAATTATGAGCGCATATGTATATATATATATATAAACATTTAGCTAATTAAGTAATGAGCTTGCTCGTTTTTATTTAACACTTAGAAACGCAACATGCTAATAGATGGATACAAGAGTTCAATTTGCATAGACATTGAGTATCAAATTATATTATATTGTCCTTCTAGTTAATAGGTAATAGCTTCTTGCAGCTATGATGTATTATTATTATTATTATTGAATTACATACTTGTACTTAATCCCATTAGGTTAAAGACTCATGGTTCTTCATATACTATAATAATGCATGCCAATGAGAAATTATTTCAAGTTCTTCATTGATTTAAAAACGAAAAATTTCTGGAGATAAAGAAACATCTTCTATCAAGGTTCATTACTAGCAGACAACTCTCTGGGATATTACACAAATGGAATTGGCTTTTCAAAATTTTGAACTAGAAACATAGAGAGTACAACTTCAACCAATAAATTTTCTACCTACGGCCCTATAGGAGACTATATTCAAATGTCATAGTAAACAAAAACAAAAACAAAATAGTGTTGTCATTGTAATGTTTTAAAAGACATGTAAAAGTTACAAATTTAGACAAATATTCTTAGTTATGACAATTAATCCTAAATTCTAAATTCCAGATATACAAGAGTAATTGAATCTCTCGCGAGGGACATGATAATTAAAATGATTCCAAAATATGAAGAATGGTGACAATTGGTTCATGTATAATTTGCTATGTATCTTTTTAGATAATTTTATTATGTTTTTAAACAACATTCCTAATATGTTAAAACGTGAGTTAATACATCGATCATTAAAACAAAATTGTTACTGGATATGAATTTATTTCTATAAAAAATTAATATGGTTTATATAATTTGGTTAATACATACCATTATTTATTTGACCCTACTAGGAGGGTGGTTAGTTGAGTTTATAAATTTCTTAAAACAACTCATGATAATTGTTTGATAAAATAAGCTTAGAAATAATTTATAAACTGTAAAAATAAGTTCCAATACCTTATAAGCTCTCCGGAAAAAATAAATTTCTCATCTTATTTCATGATCTTATGAGTAACAATCAATTTACAACAATAACCATTTTTTATTATTTCTAATATTATATTATTTTTAATTTCATGTTTCTCAAATTTTCTCTCTCTAACTATGATTTTTTCTTTCTAACTCACAATTCTCTTTCTAATTAATAAGTTTAACTATCCAAATATTTTGATAACTTACAAATTCTAATACATTACATCTTATGAGCTTAAGAAATATTTTATAAGTTGTTGGAGCCTATAAAGTGTCTAAAATAAACTTAGTAAAACATACTCTAAGTAAAATTGACATGGTCACAGTTAGGGTTGTAAATGAGCCAAACTATTCGGAGCTCGGCTCGATAAAAGTTCGTTCGAGTTTGTTTAATGAAGCTCGTTAGCTAAACAAACCAAGCTTGAACATGGTAGTATTCGGCTCGTTATCTCGTGAACAAGTTCGTTAACTGATTTAGCTTAAAAATATAAAATTATTAACTAGATAAAATTATTTTCTTTATATAATTAGTAATTATTGTATTAAATCTCTTAACTACTTTTATTTGTTATAAGAAATCAATAAATATATTGTGTGATTCGGATAAATTATTTATTTTAAAATAAAATAATTAATATTCTAAACATATATCTAAATTTGGAAAGTTTGTTTGGGTTTGACTAAAGCTCGAATAAGCTCGTGAGCTCGAAATATTCGATAAATAAAATTCGTGACTTTGCTCGATAATAAACAAACCAAGCTTGAGCATGGTGATGTTCGACTCGGCTCGGTTCGATACACCCCTAGTCACAGTTCCAATTGTCAAAGATTGATTAGAGAGGCATGCATTTGGCCTAATTTATTTAAAAAGGGAAATGCCTAAAGAAATATTGCATATGGTGATGGAGTAACTCACACTGAAATACTTACAGATGATGTAATTCATCATTGTATTTGTATGCTCAATCCATATTATTGCCTTTGCAATTTATGCATACTACCATGCCACCCTTCCTAGTTTTGGTCTCATCCCCGACTCTCTCTCTCTCTCTCTCTCTCTCTCTCTCTCTCACACACACACACACACACACACACATAACGTGGAGTTGATAAATAGTAATAGCATTGGCATATATGCATGTACATCTTTGTGTGTGTATGTAGGGCGATAAATGAGTCAAACTATTCATAAGCTATTCGGACTTCGGTTCGATAAAAGTTCGTTCGAGTTTGTTTAGTGAAGCTCGTTAGCTAAACAAACCAAGCTTGAGCATGGTATAATTCGGTTCGTTAGCTCGTGAACAAGTTCTTTAACTGATTTAGCTTAAAAATATAAAATTATTAACTAGATATAATTATTTTCTTTCTATAATTAGTAATTATTATGTTAAATCTCTTAACTATTTTTATTTTGTAATAAGAAACTAATAAATATATTATGTTATTGTGGATAAAATAATTTATTTTTAAAATAAAATAATTAATATTCTAAACATATATCTAAATTTAGAAAGTTTGTTTAGGTTCGACTAAAACTTGAATAAACTCATGAGCTCGAAATATTCGATAAATAAAATTCGAGACTCGACTCGATACTAAACAAATCAAGCTTGAGCACGATAGTATTCGACTTGGCTCGGTTCGATTACACCCCTATGTGTATGGGTGGGTGGGTGGGTGGAGTTAGATAATACTTCTATATATATAATCATAATTATGATGCTTTAGTTATTTATTTTTGGGTATTACAGTTTCGTGCGTGAACTCATCATTGATACTTTAATTAGTTGAATGATTTTTAATCATTTGTGTCTTCTTTGGCTGAATATTTTATGTACCGTAAACAACACACTTGAATCATTTATGATGATCTCTCCAAACAAGTCCAAGTTTATCGTCAAATGTCTCTTCTATTACGAAGACCACTGGGGCGCGAAGCTTATCCAGGAGATTTTTTTTATTTGCATTCACGCCTTTTAGAAAGAGCCGCTAAATTAAATTCTAGTTTAGGTGAAGGGAGTATGACAGCCTTGCCAATAGTAGAAACTCAATCAGAAGATGTTTACTAATGTAATTTCCATTACAGGGCATCTTTTAGAGTATACCGAATCAGTATAGCTATGATTCTTTCTGACACAACAACGCAGTTTGATTCAATATCAAAAGGAAATGCTAAATAATTTATTTTTCTTTTCCTATCCCCGACCATCAAAAAATGTGTATAAAAAAAAGTGGTGAAATTTTTTATTTTATTTTCAAAATAAATTACTTGTTAAGAGAAGGATAAAATATAAAGGAAAAAAAAGAAGATGAAGGGGATTGAAGTATTGATTGGTTTAAATCTAGGTGAGAGAGGATGAAAGAAAGCAATGAAACAAAATAGCAGTAAGCACACGTCAAGTTTTAGAGTGATATATACGTAGGGTTTTCCCCACCTACACTAACCTACACTAATCAATCCCAACAAAACTTTTAAAAGCATGCAGACTTGCAGTAGCAGCTCGCACGTGAATATCATTTATGCACATGTACAAGTACAATTTATTTACTTTGAATATTTTATTATATTGTTAGATATATGGATAATTAGTAAATAGAAAGTTTCATATGAAATATTCATCTATTTAAATATATGAAAAATTAATTTTATACAAAATAAATTCAGTAGTTTACGTTAATAATTAATTAAACTCATATCTACTAAAGTAGTCTACGTTAGTATCACAAGTTTACAATACTAAATGCTCAATCACGTGTTCATATTTAAGTGTAAGTTTATAGTATTACATGTTTAATGACTCTGTCCATATTAAGTGTGTTAATTAAAAATAATATTTTTCTCCGTGTTAATTAAAAATAATATTTTTATGTATATATTAACACTCTTTCTTGTGTTAATGCTTTTTATAGTACATTACATCAATATTTTTTAATAACAACCATAAATCATATATAACACAGAATAATTTTTTAAAGGGGGTTTTAGTCGTAAGAAGGGTGTAAACATAATTTTAACGCTTAATTTTAAGCAAAAAAATGTCTACCGTTAAATATAAAAATGCATCTTGTTGAAGAGAAAAATGCATAAAGTAACTTCTTTTTATTTTTTTTACTATTTTCTAGAACTAAAACCTATAATTTTTCTTAGTTTTTTTTGTTCACGATTCATTTGTAATTATGCATATTACTTGTTTTGAATTGTTCTATTACGAATGTGTGGTTATGTCTAGAGTTTTATTAATTATAAAGTCGTGTGATTTGTGTGTTTGAAAAATCAGTATTCGATCTAGATGCATAGAATCATATTTCAGATGTAGTTTTTTCATTGATATATGCATTGATAAAGTTGTACGATTTATTTTCTAACATTCTTCTTAACGGAACAAAGACTAATTCCCAACATTTTTCTTTTTTCTATTTCTAATTCGTGGAATCGATCTTGTTGATGCTCTTCTTCTGGAGAATGCATGACTAAATTTTCAGCCATCGGAGCAAGAGCCCTATTGATGATACTCGATGAATGGCTCGGAACAGATTAGGTGAAGATTTGCTCATACAAATCATAGTGCATTGAATGTATGGCTCGGACTGTGCCAAACGATTTATACGTTCAGAACAAATTAAAAACACTTGTTAAAATAATACAGTGAATATATAATGTTATCATAATGTAATTTAATTTATATGTACAATGTATTTACTTTATAAAATTCAAAATACGTATTCTCATAGTTTTTACAATAATTTTTTATTATTATTTATGTATTTGTGTTATATAGAAGCATATATCTTTGAAGCATGGGCGCAGAATGAATTTGTCAGAGCGTGGGCGCGAATGGATGTGTACACTCAAGTCCAATCTTGGTGATCCAACCGCTGCAGAGTTGGATAGGAGTCCGGGGGCGATAGCCCCTGGCGACGCGGGTTCGGGGGCTGTAGCCCCCGAGCTAAATTTTTGGACCTGTGTTTTTGGGCCTAGGTGGAATCTTAATAGGCTTAGGGTTAGAGTTTGATTATTGTCAATTTAATAATCGTTTCTCCCTATAATCTATATCCGAAGAATATAGTGAAATCTACAAACATCATTGTCCTCGACGTAGTTGTAAGATGAATTGAGTAAATAATTCTTGTGTTTTTTATTTTATATCGTGATGTGTGTTAGATATTGTCATGATGAATTAGGTCCACTAGTAAAGGAGTGGCAACTTTCTGGGGAGTTGCTTGGCGAGCCACAAGTTCGGACAGTGCTATTCTTTAAATATTCTTGGATCTTGTGATGATGTGCCGATATTAATGCAAGTCACCCTCTCATCACTTTATTATCTTCTTTCTCTTTCGTAATAAACTTTCTTACAGAATTATAAGATTCTTGCTCTCCCTCTAGGCTATATGCTTACTTTTTGGCTAGCTTCACATTCTTTCTAGGGTTTCACACATAGCTACTCTTGATGTTGTACGTTTTTAACCATCACTATTACGGATAATTATGCCATTATTAATGACATTTGTACGTGTCTCTTATTGATTTATAGGTAGCTACTAAGTATTATTAACTTTACCCAAATAGGGTTTATATAGTTTGAACTAGCTTCAGCAATACTTTATATCATCTTGCTATAACGTAATTATGAGAAATTGAAGTATAGAATATATATTCGATAAGTGAACTTAACCTTCCATGAAATCCATGTTCTTGTTAAGCCCTTAATTACTGAAGTCACAGTGCAGGATATTAGAAATAATAATAAACAAGACTTCTTTTGTCATTATTAATTTATTTTGAAATGTCTAATTTTTGTCTTATATATTAATGGTTTTAGGGTTATTGGTGCATAAATATACCAACTTTGGACCAATTTTGATTTTTCTCACAAACTTTAAAAATTATCACAAAATATAAAAACTTAATAATTTTAGTGTTTTTTTACCACGATTTTAAATTCAGGCCAAATTAGATATGACTAGCGTCTTGAAAATTTACTATAGACTAAATGGTTAGTGATATAAACGACATCGTAGAGAGAGGATATAAAACATCGTCCTTCCATCAAAATAAATCAGATTTTTTGATTTCTAGGATTCATCGCGTCAACTCTCATTACAAAAATCAAGTCTTCTCGTTTGTTTCATTGTCTTGTTCTAGTTGAGATCAAAACAATCGATATCCCCTCTCTACGATGTCTTTTATATCACTAACTGTTTTATCTATGGTTAATTTTTGAAATATTAAATTAGATTTAATTTGACTTAACTTTAAAATCATGATAAAATCACTACAATCATTAAGTTTGTGTATTTTGTGATAATTTTTAAAGTTCGTGGAAAAAACTAAAATTGGTCAAAAGTTGATGTATTTATACGCCAATAACCCATATTTTTATTATTATACATTTACGCCTACTTTATACTTTACTGAATGAGTCATGATGTAAATTATAATGCTGATCTGACGTACAATATGTGCATTACTAATTATTTCTTATAACATATACAATTTTATTAATTTAATACGTCAAATTGATATTCGTCCTTCCCACCCAAGAAAAAAAAGATGACAGTGAAATATGTACACGAATAAGAGAAAGAAAGGGAAAGAACAAAAAACCCTTTGTCAAAGAGATCTGCGACACGATCTCAAAATAATAAAATAAAAATGAAAATGGGAGAGAAAAAAGATATTTCTGAACTTCTATTTTGTCTCTTTTCCATGCCTCTAGTCGATATCATTGAGATCATAGTAAATATTAGATTTGTCACGTCAAACATAACTACATGGCATGGGGCACTGATGGCTGTTCAATACTATTTTTTAATTTAAACATTTCTGTATATTGACACATAGATTGCATTTATTATTGTTATAAAGAAGTCAATTTTTCTTTTTTCAACCATCACTTTTTTGAGTTAAGGTTCGACCAATATTTTAATTTGCCCGCAAAACTCTGTTGCAGATAAACATGTCCGCAGTAAAACTAGAATTGTGCAAAAATTGTATCCCTAAGTATCTATAGGGAAAAAAAAAAAAAACTGTACGATAGTCAAATTTCGTGTCACAAAACTCAAATACTCCATTCGTCTCAATATTCATAGCTCATTTCTTTTACACGCAGATTAAAGAGAATTGTGTTTTGTATGTAAATTAATATGTGATACGAAATTCGAGATACTTTTTAGTATAAAATTATTTTTTGGAAACGAACCAACAATAATGAGATAGTCTAAAAAGAAAAACGAGTCAACAATAATGTGACAGTCCAAAAAGAAAGAGTGATGCTATTCGGCCATAATGTGGCCGGTCATAATCAACTTTATTAAATGAAAAAACCATTTATTTAATTTTTGATCTATTAAAAAATTGGTTTTACATTAAAACCATCTTATGGAATTACAATTTTGCACCTATCGAATAAAAATTTTAAATTTAAATTTAATAATTTAATATTTTTCAGAATAGGTGGAAAAATGGTGTGTGGCCAGCCATAATGTGGCCGCATAGCTTTATTGTATGTTATTAATGAGATTTATGGTCCCTCCCCCAAACACAAAAAATAAAATAAAATAATATTTTTCCTTTAAAATTATTAAATTTATACATTACATAAAAATTAAAAGTTGATTAATTTTTTTTCCATATCTTTGTAATTAAAGAAAAAATTAATAGAGCTTTGATGTTTATGTATTTGTAATTTTGATCATTGCAAAAATGATTTACGAGCTATTAAGATAATATGAAATTAGTATTAAATATATAAAATATCATCAAATTTAAAAATTACATAAAAATTAAAAAGTTGATTAATTTTTTTATTCATATCTTTGAACTTAAAGAGAGTGAAAAACAAGCTTTGATTTCTATGTAATTTTCAATTTTGATCATCATGATATATTATGAGTTATTGATCAAAATATATTATGAGTTATTAAGATAAGAAAGAATAATAGTATCGTAAACTAAATATTGATGCTCACGTAAAGTGTACACAAATGTGAGTGACATATCGGTCATATATAAATGTATGTGTAATAACATAAAATGATATTCTTTAGAAGTAGTATATTTGAAAGTAAAAATAATATCTAACTAAATGTACTTTCTTTAAAATCAACAATAACTTGTAATGGAAAACAAACATAAAAATTGGCGCCAAACTGTCTAACATGTCAAGATCCATTAAGAGAAATGTTTACTTTCCATGATTAGTATTTTGAAGGATTGACTCTTTGATGGATTAAATGCGTGATAAGATAATTTTTATCTATCAATCATTTGTTTACTACAAAGGATTAGTGAAAGATTAAAATTAGGATAAATAATTCTCCCTTTATTTGGAGGATTATTTCAATCTTACCTATATTGGTTGGATTAAAATTAATGGAGAACAATTCAAAGCACTAAAATAATCTCGTGCTTTAAGATATCCTCAAATATTAATCATTAAAAGTAAACACTTGATTATGTTGGATTAATTTTATCTATTCAACCTAATTATACAAAGTAAACACACAATAATTTTTTGTATATATCTTTTCTATTGAAAATTCTAATAGAAAAATTAAAGTAACATTCCGTCATAGCCCTTATTTTGAGGAATCTCAAAGTGGTTCTTCTCCTCTATCACTAGTGTTTAGAATTAGTACATTTTCGATTAATCGAATCAATTTTTTTTTTAAATATCAAAATTGCAATTGAACAGTTTACAGAGTTTGATTAACCGAACACTTGATGCAACTTGGTGTTCAATTAACCGAAAAACCAAAAAAATAATTAAAACAAAATAACTATTGTAATTTTTGAAAATCCTAAAATTTAATTAAATTAAATGTTTTGACGGGAGATTGGAGATAGGGCTAGGGAGCAGAGAGTTAGTGAAGAGGAGTGAGAGACAAGACAAGAGAGACATGATACATCAAGTTAGAACAACATTCAAATTAATTTTGCATTTACATTTTAGTATTTTATAAAATTAGATTTTAAAAATTGAATATTAAAAAATATTGGTTATTTTGAGTTTTAACGGTTCTATTACTTTCATAGCATCTTATTAGGAGTGTTAAACGGTTCGATTTCGGTTTATCAAACCGAATTTCTCCCAAAAAGTGGAACCGAAACCGAACCGTTTTAAATTTTCGATTAATCGAAAACCGATCGGTTCCGACGGTTCGGTTTTCGGTTAACCGAAAAACCGAATTAAAATTAATTAATAAATAAAATAATAATTAAAAAACTGAAACTTATTAAAAATAAATAAAATATTTAACAAATAATTTAAATAATTAATACAGTAATAATTTAAAATTGGTTTTCAGAATTTTTAATTAATTAATTAATAATTAAAATAATAATTAAAAATAAAAACGGTTTTCGGTTCCGAACCGTTCGGTTATCGGTTAACCAATAACCAATTTTTTTTTCAACTCTGGAACCGAAACCGAACCGATAACCGAATTTATCATTTTCGGTTAACCGAATTTGTCGGTTTCGGTTCTAACCGAAAACCGTTTGGACACCCCTACATCTTATCACAAACTGAACTATTAAGCGAATTTTGCAGTGTTCAATTAACGAAGTATGAAGCACGCTCAATTCGGTATTAACTGAAACTGATAACCGATTCCCCAGCCCTATCTACCACTACCCATTCCCTTTTCCATTTTTCTATACAATCCAAGCACTAGATTTATAAATTAGCTAGGAAGTACTTTTAGCCCTCATCTATAAAATTATGCTTAGTGGAAATGCCTCCAAGTAATTAGATGCCTTAATATAAGTACCTGAAGAATACAGCATAAATTAGTCACGCAAGTTTCCTGGCTTGCTGTATTCCAAAGATGGGTCCGTCCCTGTATATGGTGAATGATCACTGTTCGAACCCTTATCCTCTCCTCTCCAACCCAGCTCAACAAAAGGACAAATGACAAATCATATCTAAATTAAAGTCAGTATGCTGCAAAATTTTACTGAATGTCACAGCAACAACAGCAGCATAATTAATGTCATGCATCCAAAGCCTGAATTCATGCAATAAAAGAAGAGTAATTTACTATGTAAGCACTTAAGTTTATTTTGAACGTCAATATTTTGCTGCAGTTGTTGATAGCAAAATTTCTGATAAAGACAAGAAATTTGTGTTTATTACCAATATTGTTGGGAACCATTAAAGGGAGACTCAGAAACACAAGGAGAGTGTCTCTTGCCCTTTACAGTTTTCTGACAAGTTAGCAGCTGTCACAGCTAGTGCAATAGTAACCATTTTCTGCTCCCTATCTTCAACATGCATGTGGGATTATTCAATTTTTATCAACATATGCAGTTTAATTTTTATCCCAAAAGGGGCAAGCTTTTCTCCAAACCCCTCCCCCATCTCAAGCCTATAAGAATATGACGAGTTAAATCGGTTAAGAAGTTATGAATACCTTTGCATTATCACAATATCGGAGTACGCCACTTGGTGTACTCCATCAACTACATCATTTACTACCCACTAACATATATAAATCAGGCACATACTTATACAAGTCGTGCGTGTTAATTTGCAAATCTAAAAATTAAAATAAATAGAGTAGTCGGTGTAATACACGAAATGCAATAAAAAAATCTTGTACAAGGTAACTAGGGATATGAATATGCATATGTTATATATGAAAGAGTGCCTGTGTTTCTATTTAAACGATGCAAATCATGATATACAAGCCACGAATCTTAATTGATCAACAAAATTAGGCTTTTTATGCAATAATTTCAAATGTTTCAGAGTCATAAATCATACTCCCTCCATCAACCAAATAGGTTTATTTAATTTCATTTTGGTACCTCCATAAAAAATGTTCACTTTCATTTTTTAGAAACATTAACTTTATATTTTTACCCTAAACCTGCTCACTTATTTATAAAAATTCTCTCATGGCCCACCTTTTTTACACCAATTATCCATTAATATATTCATTTATTATCCTATGACACACTTTTTAATCTCACTATCTCTTAATCTATTCATTTATTATCTCCACTCACTTTAGTGAATAAAAATTATGGACGAAGGGAGTATAAATTAACCTTTCTATCAACAAGAAAAAGTAGGATCACATATATATTTGCATTTCACACTTTTTACCCTGGCGGTTTGTAAAAATCTAGTAATCGAACTCTAAGAATATTCTAATCACTAAACTATAAGCAAGAATAGATTAAATTACATTAGCAATATTTCTGTAATCTCTACTAATACAACAAAGTAAAAAGGAGAAATGTCATGCAAATTAAATAATTAAACTAAAAACTTCTATTATACATAAATATACTTTAATCAAGTAATATATATACATATATGTTCCTTGATTAAAATATAATATACATATTCCTTGATTAAAGTAAGGTTAGCCTAGTTCTTGTACCATGAGTAAAAAACTATATGAATCAAACAAAATGCTCAGATAAATTATACTCCATCAAAAGCATCAAAAAAGTTGCAACTCCATATATATCTCATGTTTCCAGAGTCACAAAATCCAACCTCAATTATTGATGACACCAATCAAAATTAAACCCTGACAAATGAGACTTTTTTATGCAAGTACATACTGGTATCGTATTTAATCACACATTAATTTCAAGTATAAATGTATTTCCCTCTTGCAAAAAAAAGAAAGAAAAAAAACATATAGAGACAGAAGAATATCGTATCCCTTACTGTATGTAGCTGCAAGAATCCCATTCTCTTCCAAGAAAAAACAAGTGTGTGTGTATATATATAATCAGTTCTCCTTCTCCGATCTCCCGGCATCATTGTGGTGCGGCTGAGCAGGTCTCGAGCTCACATTCAACGCGAACGGCCTCATCGGGGAGCTCATGAGATGAAGGGCCGTCGAGAAGCCAAGATTCTGCTCCATTGAAGGAGGCAAGTAGGAAGGGAAAGGTGGCATAGTTGGTGCATTAGGGCAGAAATAGATTTGGGAATTTGAAGGATTGAGGTTTTGTGATTGATCTTCTCCTTGTTTAGGCAAAGGATTAACATAATTAGGTCCAAATTGGGATAAAGTCAAATTGGGATTATGATCCCAATGGAAATAAGGATTGTGATAAAAGGAAATGAGATTGATTCACGTTCCTAATGGGAAGAAATTTTGTGCCACAAATCCCCGAAACCCTCATGACTCTCTTGCTCAATCCACTTCTCCTCTCCTCTCTCTCACTAATCTCTCATCGTCGATCTTGTTCATCATCCCTTGCTTCGAGGGCTGATTCGAAGCAAGAAATTGGGAAAGAGAGGATTGAGGGTTTGTAGATGGTGATTCTCCATTAGGGTTATGGAACTGATCAGGAAGATTTCCGGGATGATGGGGAGAGGGGAGCTTGTCGATGTCGGTCTTGGTGGCGTCGAGCAGCCAGTCGACGACCTTGCTGGGCTGGCTGAGGCCGAGCTTCTCTTGGAGGTCGTAGAGCTGGACGGCCGTTGGGACGGACAGCCTAATGCGCCGGTCTCTCAACCTCGCACCGTGCACACTTTGCTGTGGCGGTCTTTGCCTCGAAGCTGCGCGAGACGCGCACTATTCGGGGTTTTGTGGCTCGATGACCACTGTGATCTTGTGGAAGTGGTGGTGGTGAGCTTCAGGTCGGCTTCTTTCTTCACTCTCAGGTCTCTATCTCTCGAATTCATGGCTGGATGACGGCTGCTACCTCCGTCATTGCTCTGCAGGAAGAATCTCAACGAATCGTGTTAACAAGGCTTACAGAATATTAATGGAAACAAGCATTTATTTTTGATGATTTTTGTTGTAGCTACACTTCAAATTTAGAGAATTGGTGTGTTTGCTTCTCAAGTTTTGATCAAGAATTCATAGGACATCAATTAGGTTTTCAGAAATGTAAGAGGAAATTTTTCTAGGTCATTTTTTTTCTGAAACGGAACAAGAAAAAAGCTAATTCTTGAAGTGATGGGTATACTCTCTTTGACAGTTTTATGTCACAATTTTGAACAAAATATGAGAATTTTCAGTCCAAGAATATCTTTAAAAAAAATTGAAGATCAAAGAGGAACTCACGTATTGTCATCATCTCGTGGCTGATCATGAAACTGAATCTGCTTTCTCCACGAGTTGCAGAAGCTACTGAAGATTCTATTTCAGCCCATCCCTGAAGAGGAAACCCTATTTATTGATGGAAAAAATATATGAAGAAATTAATTTGGTTGGGATTTTGGAAGAGAGGGGGATGATGATGGTGATGGAATATTTTACCACTGCATGTTGCAGAAAAGATAAAGGTATGGCGCAATTGCGACCATGTGGCGTGGCTGCATAACGATGCATAAAAGATCTGGTAATTAAGAAATTAGGTTATATCCATAAAAAATAATAACACTACATGTTAAGCTATAGCTGGGAAAATTAATTTCAATGACTTATACTGTATAAGTCAAGTTTTTCAGTTTATACTCTGCTGCTGATAATTAATGGCTCTTTGCGATCGATGGACTTTTAACTTCCATCATCAAATTAAATTGGGACCAATCTATCTAAACCCAATTGCTTTATTGCCAACTACAAGTAGCTTTATCAGCTGCAACATTTCATAGTATGAATGGAATGTATTATACATGCCTATTCACAGAGAGAGATGCGGGTGTCCTATTTGGTCGGTATGGTCATTAATTAATCACAAATACTCCTGTACATCCGTCCGTACGGTACGAACCGACAAAAGTATAATTTGTTCTTAACAATAGTATCATTTGTATTGAAGAAAAATATCATTTATTTTTTGCACTGTAATTCGAAAGTATCATTTACATTGAAGAAAAGTACAATTTGTGCTGAAGAAAAGTATCATTGTCCGTACATGCGAACGTACGTATAGAAAACCACCTCTTAATTAATTTCTTTGTACTAAGAGATGACATCTATTATATTTAAAATTGATGATATATCTGATTGATTATTTTCATCTTGATCATCAAAAGGATTTTTGCAACTTAAACATTTCAAGTATATATGAATCTAAGCAAGTTATCTCAAATTGTAGAAATAGTCAAGGATTTTATCTTAATTAATTAGTATAATATATTAACATGTAATCTATCTGGGCTGACTCTCAATAATACTTGTTTAGGCCTTAATAACTTTGGAGTGAAGAATAGAGAGGAGAGAGATGCATATGTGCCTAGGGATGACAATCGGGTCGGGCGGGCACGGATAGTGCCGAACCACTTTCGTCTGCAAAATGATCCCGCCGCGACCCGCGATGGGTAGGAGATTCCCACCATACTGCGACCATGGTACCGTGGGTTGGCGGATACCGCGAACCCGCCTCCCGACGGTATCCGCCACCGCCACCCATGGACTACCATGAAACCTTCACCCGCGACTACCATGAAACCTTCACCATGGACCACTGCGACCATGAAACCAAGCATTTCAAAAACACGAAAATATCACTAACAAATTCATAAAGTTCAAATCCACAATTCCACATTCAAATCCGGAAAGTTTAAATTATAATATTAATATTTTATCATAAAATAATTATTATACGAATAATTTTTCGCGGGTTCGTGGGTAATTCACGGGTAATTAGCGGGTGTTTTCATGGGTAGAATTAGCGGGTATACGGGTTTCATGGGTACGGTATTGTCAAACCATTTCCGTGCAAAGTGAAGAACGGTCCCAGTTTTCAACCACGAACGTCTTGGTAGAAATGCAATGCCAAACCCGCGAATAATCGGGCGAATACCCACGGGTATTGGGTACCTGCGGGTCGATTGTCATCCCTATATGTGCCCTATTTTATTGGCAAATGTTAATGGTCACAATCAATTTCCTTGTATGAGGGCTTTTCATGATAATTAATGAATACCCTTAATAACTTTGGAGTCAAGAATAGAGACACACAAGGAGCATATTAAGAAGTGATTTCACACTAGATTAAATGATTTCCACTAGACTAAAGGAGATGGAAATCAAGAAATAAAAGGAAATTAAATTAATTGAATTTAAAATAAGTTTGAATGAGTAGAAAGATGTGGTAGATGAGATTATTGATGTACAAGTATAGTAGAGTATAATAGAGCAGGGACCAATTTTATGGGAGGTTCTTTAAAGCTTCTGCTTACTTATCAGAGGACCACAACTAAATTTTGCAGTGAGATTGCATCAACCAACTTGTACCCCATAGGGTTTTGCTACTTTCTCTTTTCTTTTCAATCTTTTTTTTTTAAAAAAAAAAAGGGTGATGACTCTCTCTCTCTCTCTCTCTCTCTCTCTCTCTCTCTCTCTCTCTCTCTCTCTCTCTCTCTCTCTCTCTCTCTCTCTCTCTCTCTCTCTCTCTCTCTCTCTGTGGTAGTATATGAACACAAATGTACCAATGCTTAACATTTCTCATATCTATCCCAACGTTCAATGTACCAATGCTTAACATTTCTCATATCTATCCCAACGTTCAACCCGTGATATTGTTTTGGTATCCAATTTTTGAACGATATAACAAAAATGATACTAAGCAAATTGCTATTTTTTCCCAAAAAGGTGGCTGAAAACTGTAATTTCCTATATCCTTGGGTTAATAACTATTTTTGTTTGTAATTTGGTTTTCTTTTAAAGGTTTTTTATTTGTCATCGTTTTGCCAATTAATGCCAAGTTGCTTAGAAACTTGACTCGCACCGGGGGCGGATCCAGAAATCGATAATGGTGTGGGCTGAAAAATTAGTACTTCGGCGCATTAAATTTCATAAAACCAAAGTATATCTATGCTTTCATAAGTTGTGCATTACAAGATTCAATTCATAAAACCTATCAATAACTGAGTCTATATCTTTATCTTTGATAAAATCACTTTCAATACACAGTACTAGTAGATCATCAATAATTGAGTCTATATCTTTATCTTTGATAAATATCTTTCAATATACAGTACTAGTAAATCATCAATAATATTGTTTTGGTATTCAATTTTCGAACGATATAAAAAAAATGTTTCGAATTGAATTTTTGGATTCGAAAAATATTGTCAAATGTGTATTTAGGGTAAAAAATACTACTGATTTGTGCTTTGTGAAGTTAGGGTTATGAACCCATATACTCTCTCACATGACGATGCGATTTTCAGATCCCAAAAAAATTGATTCGGGATATATTTGATACATTGTTTGAAGATTGAGTACAAAATAATATGGTCTAAATATTAGGATAATTTTATCTTATTTTCAAATGTTTAATTTTGATATATTTCCCGAATTTTTCAAAATCCATTTAGATGTACATTAAGTAAGCTAAGCATTCTCTTCTGTTAGCAAATTGCTAGGGGTGAGCATTCAGATTTCGGTTCGGATTTTTGCATAATCCGAACCGATTCAAAAATCTGAATTTTGAGAGAGAAAAAATCCCATCAGAATTGAATATCCGAAATCCAAAAATCCCCGAATCGAACCGAAAAATCCAAAATTATGAAAAAACCGAAAATTCAAAAGCAATTTTTGTTAATTCGTATATACATTTATATTGAATTTAAAAATAATTAAATAAAATATTATTTTTATATATATATATATTATATTATAATTCGGATTTCGGATTTAAAAAATCCGATCTGATCCGAAAATCCGAAACGAATTTTAAATTTCGGTTTGGTTCGGATCGGATATTCGGTTTTCGGATTTTTTGCTCACCCCTATAAATTGCTACCAAGTGGTTTAGAAACTTGACTCGCACAATGATGTATATAATGTTGCAAATTCAGTTCATTAACTAATTATTGGTAATCGCGTACACAAGTTAAATGTGTGTTAGGTTAGTTGTATAATGTCTTAGCTTCATAGACATTAACAATAAATTAATTAAATAAGTGTTTATTATTTGTACTATTTATCAACAAGTACGTCCTATTGATATATGTACGGAAGGTTAAAGGTACTGTCGTCCGTAAACACATTTCTACTTGAAATTGAATACAAGTGTGGTAATTTTAGTCACGCAAAATTTCAATGAAACGATATAATTTTAATTAGTCCTTTCATATAGGGTCAGAAATACTTAGGATTACTGCATTTTAAAATTTTATTGGACTAATATTACCACCAACATATTGGTCACGAGCCTCATTTAGTACACTTTATAGAAGGGAAAAATCCTCGAACTTTATAGAAGAGAATTGTGAACTTTCAATTGCTGCGGCCTAAATTTGTCCATTACTAATATTTTTTTTGATAATATATACCTCAAAACAACCCGAAATAAAAGTTTATAGAATTTTAAAATAAATAAAAAATTATAGGATTTATTTCTTCTCCTATAATTGAATCCATAAACTATCCGAGTAAAATGAATTTCCTGATCAGAGAGATGAACGAGAAACTTAACATGCCACTTGGATTCAATTTTTATACATATATTTTAGGTAGAGTTATATGTTACAATAAAATGCATATTTATTCGATGTCCCATTTTTGATGGCATCAACTAAAACTCTTGATCTAATAGTTAAGGTGGGTTCATGTGGCTGAGAGTTCACATGTTCAAATCCCACCAAACGTCTCTATGAGTTTGAGTCTATCATATCTGGTTTTTCAAGTGTGGTTTACATGTCCTATGTGGTTTGCAGGTTATTGCACATGAACGTGGGGTTTACCCAGTGCGCACCGTAGGATAGGTAACGGCTACGGGTTCCACATAATACCAAAAAGAGAAAAAAAATCAGCTCCCAATTGATGAGGTGGTCTCCTGTGCGCCGCCGCAAGGTGAGACCACATTAATTAATTAATTAATCTTCATTAAGTAGTTAATTAATTTTAATTAATCTTAATTAATTAATATTAATTAATTAATTAAATTAAATCTAATTAAAATTAATTAATTTAATAAACTTTAATTGTAAATTAATAAATATAATTTTAAATTAATATATCTTAATTTTGAATTAATAAATTTCAATTTTGAATAATGAAGCCTAATTATAAATTAATAAACCTAATTTTGAATTAATAAACCATAATTTGAATTAATAAACCCTATTTGGAATTAATAAACCCTAATTTTGAATTAATAAACCCTAATTTTAAATTAATAAAGCCTAATTGAAAATAATAAACCCTAATTTTGAATAATAAACCCTAATTTTGAATAATAAATCCTAATTATGAATTAATAAACTCTAACTTTGAATTAATAAACCCTAATTATGAATTAATAAACCCTAATTTTGAATAATAAATCATAATTTTGAATTAATAAACCATAATTGAAAATAATAAACCATAATTATGAATTAATAAACCCTAATTATAAATTAATAAACACTAATTATGAATTAATAAATAAAATATAAAATAATAAAATAAAATAAAAACTTGTGCGCGTCGCGTAGCGCGCGCGCACACAAGTTTTTGTCACAATTGATTGAGATTCTAATTAAATTGATCGACGATTTGTACCCGTAACTATTGTAGTTGGACTCTGCTTATTGCGCCAATCACTGTCACAACTCAAATCTGTACATTATCCTTTTATATATTTGTCTTTCTTAAAACTCTTTGTATCTTGACAATGGACGGTTCACATAACCTGTTCAGAGAGTAATTTTATGATGAATTGGAAACATTCAATTTAATTCACCAATTACGGTTCAACAATTATAAACCATTATATACGTGAATCTAAATTTATTTTTATGGCATATTTATAATTATCATTAGTTAGTTGTATTTGATCCTAACTATACTATCTTATGAATCTCAATTCTACAATTTAAGAAAAGAAGTCTCCTACATCATTATTAACTAATAAAATTATGGACTTTTAGATATACAGATTGATGTAACCTTCTCCGAGGATGCACCAGGACTACACCTAATTAGAGTTAATAAATTCAAAATGAGAATTAATAAATCATACACGTTTTTACATGAGACTTTATCATACGAATTTAGGAATTCTAAAAATTGGGATGAGATCATTTGTCCCACAGTATTTTATATCCCACTATGTCTCACTATTAATTTTAATATTTTATAAAAAATTAATAAAAGTAAAAAAAAATACTTCATTTGTCCATCAACTTTTTCAATCTATTCACCAAAAGCTTGCAATTTTCATTTATGGAAACTGATCGATCTTAATTTCGTTAGGGAAATAAATGCGAGAAGAACACAAGGGATTTACGTGGTTCGATCTTTGAATTAGATCTCGTCCACGGAGCAAGAGATATTATTCGTGTATTGAATTTGTAAGAAGCGATTACAAAGAGTGTGAATGATCTATTTCGTCTAATCTAGCCTCTATTTATACACAATTATTTAGACCTAGATCTTAAATCCGAGGTCTTCTCTAAATAGGATTCGAGATCTTGGATAAGATCTTAATCCTATCCCTTCTCGAATTAGGATGGCCGAGCCTTCTGCGTTCCCACTGGTTTTAGGGGTCTTCTTGGGCCGAACTTGTCCAGGCCGAGCTTGACGTCGATTTTACTTGTATTGGGCACGATGCTTGGGCTGGCGGTTGAGCCATAACCTATCACAACCCCCAAAAAAAAGACACGAGCGAGTCGTGTTGGTTTGGGGTTGTTTATGCCGAGGCGGGCGAACGATCGACTTGGTATGTGTCGATGTTTCCAAAGTCATATGCGCGTTTGCGAGGCATTTGCGAGGTTGTCTTGTATTGTTACTATCTCTTGCCGATCGTTAAGTCGAGGTTTTGTTTAACCGCTTCACCCGACGAGGCGTTAAGCCGGGTCTCTGGTGACTTCACTGGCGGGCGTTTAGCGAGTCTTCTGTCTGCTTCACCGACGAGGCGTTTATCTAGGTCGCATGCGGCTTCACTGACGGGCGTTAAGCGAGGTCCTCGACCGACTTCACCGACGAGGCGTTTACCTGGGTCTGGCATCGCTTCACCGACGAGGCGTTAAGCCGAGGTCCTCGGCCGACTTCACGGCGGGCGTTAAGCGAGGTCTTGTCTGGCGTCACGGCGAGGCGTTAGCGAGGCCGAACAGGATTTTCGGCCGTCGTTGAGTACGAGGACACGGATACGCATTTAATGCGGCGGTTGGATTCGATAAAGCGCATAATGGGGAATATCTTCCTTGATCGCCATTTCTCATATCACTTTGCTATTTTAAAATTTCGACTTTCAAACTTACGGAAAAAAAAGCGTGTAACCGCCGCCATTGTTGTCTCGGAGTTCATCACCATCATCCTCGATAAACTAAAAAGTAAGTTATGGCTTCTTCTTCTTCTAGTAAATCTTCTGAGCTTCGTATTGTGTCTGTGCCGCCTTCGGATTCGCCGGCGGTTTTGCATGTTCCCCCCTTTCGGGATTTTGGTAAAGTGTCTTCTTTTTCTTCTATCTTAACAATCTCCGATGTAAAGGAGATTGTCTCCCAATACTATATTTCTTCTGATATTGTTTATGTTGCCCCCCGTCCAGGAGAATAGGGCTTGTGCCCTCCGGAAGGGTTTGTCACCGTGTCTGACGACCTCGGGCTGGTCTTCGTGTTCCTATCCTCGTGTATATGTCGAACTTCAACGGATGTTCGGCATATCACTGCCAACTTACGCCAAATTCTTTCCGGCATCGGTGGGCCTAGGTGTCTATGCCCATCGGCATAATTTTCCTTTCACTTTGGGGCTTGTTCTCGGTTTTGCAAGCGAAGGGTGGTTCGGGGTGGTATTATTTATCACCCGTCGCAAATCAGCGAAGATAAATCGAAGATCTCAAACCGGCGAAAAGTTTTTCTTACGTCGGTTCGAGGATCACTGAGTTTATATGGCGATCGGAGAAGATCGCTGATGTGATGGTGGGCGAGATTGACGGTGGCACGGAGGAGCCTTTGGACAAAGTAGGTCTCGTGGATGAGGCCTTTACCGAGGCCGAGCTTGCGGTGCGAGGCTTAGCCTTATGATCCCGCCACCGGGTGGAGTCGGTAAGGGTGAGGCCCTCCTTCTCTTACATCTTTTGTTGCATGATTATCCGTGTGTATATGCGACTTCTTATATTTTTGTAGTGAACTTGATCGGGGATAAGAAGAAGAGAGAAGGAGTCGGCCGGTGTCGAGCTCCCTCCTCGATTTTGAAGGATGTCGAGGATATGCAGGCGAGTGAGGAGGCTTGAAGTCCCCAGTCGCAGCCTCTTAAGCGTTTTAAGAGGTTAAGCGTGCTATCCACGAGGCATGATTCTTGCCGACCGGAATGTGTCGTCGTTGGCACTCGTGAGCTCCTCCTATCTTTCCGAGGTAGCGTACTTATTCTTATGCCTTGTGAAGTAATATAAAGAATGTATTCTTCTAACACGATGGGATTCGTATAGGGGTTGAGGTCGTGACGGCCGAGTGGCAAGATGTCTGTCGGGATGGCCGGATGTCCGGGAATCATAACGGACTTCTTGAAAGGTGCCGTTAGCTTGGTTTGTGGGGTGGCTCGGTATGCTCGAAATGGAGGATGAAAGACTCTCCTCGTCTAAGAGATTAGCGAGGCCGAGGCAAAGCTCGGGATCTCGTCAAGCGAAGGCGGTGGATCGGCGGTGTCGAGGCGGGCGGCGGGCGATGGGCGGCAGGCTAGGGGCGGCGGAAGCGCGACGGAGGCAATCGCCTTAATGAAGCGATGGTGGAGGAGGCTCGCCGTCGGGAGGCAGGTGGCGAGCTCGCGGGGAGATGCTTGGGCATTTGCGGAGGCTATTCTGTCAGGGGCTTCTCCGGGATGGTCGGTGAGGCGGCCGAGGTCCTCGATAAGCGCCCGTCTCGGATGCAATCGAAGAAGTCGCGAGGACTACCTGTGGATAAATCAAGTATGGGTATGAGGAGATAGAGGATGATGTCTGAGGCGGGCTATTTCGATGTCCTTGTTCGTGGCACGAAGGAGCTTCCGTCTTTGCGAGCGACTTCCCCTCGGTTCTGGCGACCGCGGTCTGCTCATGTTGTCCGTGGACGAGATCCCCATCCACGACCAACGCTTTAATGGCTGATCGTGCGAAAGGGATCGGGAGGCGGCACTGGGCTTCAGGCGGCGAGGCTCAGGAGTTCTGAGGAGGCCGGCCGAACAGTCAAAGTTAGGCGGAAGAGGCCGAGGCTTTCCGAGCTCGGGGCGGTGAGGTGGGCAGGCAAGCTTCGGAGAGGTCGATTGATCCACTTCTTTTTTTTTTTTTTTTTGAATGTAAATGTACATTGGTTTCTGTCTAAGGGCATATTAATAAAATATACAAGTTTATGTGAAGAAACTTATCTTTTTATTCAGTTGTCGCCTGAAATGCTTGATGCTTCTCCTTGGTTGAACCAAATCGAAGACTTGTCGCGGGCTTTGGAATTGAAAGAGGTTGAACTCCTCCATATAAAGGGACAGCTGGGCCACGTGCAGGCTGTAGGGAAAACGTATGTTAACCCACGCCCCGAGGATCCATCTTGGGTGTTTAATTCACCATACATTGATTATAAACCTAGCATGCGTCTATATAATTAAATCGCAACACGTTGAGGTTTTCACGTGTTTACCTTTGGATCTGAAGAGGTCGATGGAACGAGATGAGCGGATCGATCGGATCGGACTCGTGCTTTGACCTTCGGGCTGTATCCCGATTGCCCAATCTCCAACGTCGGTGAGGACGAGCTATGGAGAATGCAGGAAAATCACCGAGCTCTCACAATTTTCGAGAATTTCTCTTGATGATGGCGAAAATTATGCTCTCTTTAATGAAGCATTAGCTGACTTTATCTCATACCTTATATTTATAATGCACTACCTTAATCCCATATGGAAACTACCATAATCCTATATGGAAATTACCATAATCCTATATGGAAATTACCATAATCCTATATGGAATATTACCATAATCTTAGGATTATTTCCATACTCTTAGGATTATTTCCATACTCTCAGGATTATTACCATAATCTTATATGGAAAGGATCTATGCATATACCATAAATATAATTATATCCTTGTAGGATAAAGAGAATAAAATCTATCCTTTGAGAGCTATAGGGGCGCCGATTTTCTTGTGCTAAAGGGCCTGGATGGGCCAGACCGAGGATCAAATGCAAGGAATAAAGATGGGCCTCAAATAAATTAATTATCTTATGTTCACCGAACATAAATTAATTTATAAACATTCGATCATGCCACTAGAGAAAGAATCTTGACTTACCCTTTATTACGAAGTTGAGTCGGGCTTGCACTTAGACATTCTGAATCCCGTATTTAAGATATCGAGCGTCCATTAATCATTTATAGCAATCGATTGCTTAAAGCGATTAATAACTTCATTTCATAAGTAGTACCACTCAACCTTATTATTGTACTTGAGCTAACTCAACTGCGGGGTTTAGTACAATAAATCTTTTGAGCTCCTTAAGGGGCGTCATCATCCTAAACGGATCGGTGACTCGTCTGAGATAACTAGCGTGACATCAAGATCGCCACCACCCAAGATGCGGAGAATCTTGGGTTAGAACATTTAACCTCACTCATAACAAGTCAAAGTGATGGTCGACAACTCATACTCACCTAATACCTTATCGAGGTTTAGATCATCGTAAGTCACGAGATCTTGGTTCTTCACGATGGTCGAAAAGAAGAACACATCTCATCGTGATCCTTCATACGTCGAGGCGTGCCGGCATAGACAAGCAACTAAGTCAGTCACTTCTTATCTATCTGCAGCTAAACCGACAACTCGTCCTTAAGTCGTCTCAATTTGTGAAACTTTTATATCTCATTAAGCTTGACCAATCATACGGACTTACGTGATCTTCACACACGTGTGATCTAACATATATATGAGATAAGGGGACACGGATATATGCAATCAAGTATTCAAAGCAGATAGGAGATTGTAATAGTGGTAACGAAACATTGTATACAAGCTCAACCAAAGCGCTTTCGATATACAAATCCAACAATCTCCACTTATACTAAAGCAAACTTTTAGTATACAATGTGTCTTTCTACTAGCTATTACAAACAACCATCACTTTGCTTCTCCCACTTATACAAAGTTTCCTTTCTAAGTGGGTGCCATCAAGCGCAATCCAGTCCTCTAACGTGTCCATCGTAGACTTTTGCGGCGGGTTCTTCGTGAATGGATCCGCTAGATTTTCCGTCGTATCAATCTTTTCAATCAACCGTCACCTCGTCTAACGATTTCTCGTATGACATGGTACTTTCTCTCTATGTTTAGTCGCCTTGTGGGTCCGTGGTTCCTTCGAGTTTGCCATCGCACCGAGTTATCACGATAAACTATGATACTCTTGGGCAAACCGGTACCACATCTAGATCCATGAGGTAGTTCTTGAACCATCTGACCTCCTTAGAAGCCTCAAGGCGGCTACATATTCGGCTTCCATGGTAGAGTCCGCAATGCATCATTGCTTTGCACTCACCAGAGGATCTGGCTCCACCTCCCAAGGTAAACACATAGCAGGGTTGACTTTTTCTCATCACGGTCGGCTTGGAAATCGAGTCAGTATAACCCAAAGGCATTAGACTATCGCATGGTAAACTAGCCTATAATCTCGAGTCCTTTTCGGTGCCCTTGAGTATATGCTTCTGCGCAGTCAATGAGCTTGTCGAGGTTAGGCGATATCTAGCTACTATGCCTACCGCATAGCGAGATATCGGGCCTCGTGCATAGCATTGCGTACATGAGACTTCCTACGGCGGGCGTGAGGAACTTGTCTCATTTCCTCTATCTCCTTTGCGGTCATGGGTGACGTGTCTTAGATAAAGGCGCCATGTGCGAAGGTAGCAATCCTTTCTTGGCGGTGCGCATACTAAAACGCAGTAATTACGGTATCAATGTAAGGCGCTGAGATAAGCTCAACATTTTCTTCTTGCGATCTCGGTAAACCTTGATCCCAAGAATGTCAGCTGCATCTCCTAAGTCTTTCATTTGAAACGATCGGATAGCCAACTCTTTCGATCGATAACACTTCACGTTGTTGCCAACTAGAAGGATGTCATCTACATAAAGTCAAGAAATACCACATCACCGTTGACATCTAACCGATACACACAACTCTCGCTGAGCAGCGGGTAAATCCATAGGACTTTACCACCTCGTCAGCGTAAGTTCCATGATCGGGAGGCTGCTTCGATCCATAAATGGACTTAGCTTCCATACTAGATGCTCTTCACCCTTTACCACATAACCTTGAGGTTCTTTGCATATAGATGTCTCTACCTTCCTCAAGGTAACCGTTTAAAAAGCGGTTTTAACATCCATTGCCAAACCTCTAGGTTCAGTGGTGCTATGGCTAGAAGAATTACGATGGACTTGAGCATTGCTACAGCGAAAAGGTCTCATCGAAATCGATGCCCTCAATGAAAGTGTACCCTTTCGCCACAAGCACGGCTTTAAAAGCGAAACCTCTCCATCGGAATATCTCTTCCTCTTGTATATCCACTTACTACCTATGGCTTCCTTGCCATCCGGTAGAGTGTCTTTCATATCATCCATAGCCGTTATGGACTCCATTTCTAAGTCCATAGCGGTGTGCATGATCTTGCATCAATATCTTGTATCGCCTCCTTGTATGTCCATGGGTCGATTATTGCATGTTAAATCTGTGGACTAAATCCAAGATTCTCCCACGAACATAAATCGCTCGGGTTGACGAACAACCTCCCACTCTGACGAGGTTCTCGGGCATAATGGCAGCGGTGGGTGCGAGATACTTGTTGTTCTCTAACTTGCACAACTAGGCGTGTAGGTACCACTTGTGCGGTCGGTATCTCGGTGGAACTCGACCCACTTCAATTTCTTGAAGTATCGGTGTCGATCCTCCCACTAGACTCGACATCTCGTGCCTTTGGCCTGTCGGTGGTGGAATACGATCATCTTCTAATTCTTGAAGAATGATTTCAACTTTGGACTTATGATTTTCATATAATCCTCTTCTAAGAATCGTGCATTAGTCTAATAATGACCTTCGATCCTTAGGACTATAGAATAAACCACCTTCGTTCCTCTAGGATAGCCAATAAACGCCCTTGCGTCGGATCTAGCCTCCAACTTGTCGCCTTCTTGTTCGGACGTGTCTTTGGCCCCATATCCTTATGTGGCTTAAAGCGGGCTTCGCCCAAACCACAACTTCGAAGGGGTCTTTTCGGTGACTTGGGCGATACTAGATTTAGCAAGTATGCCGCCGTTTCTAAGGCATACCCCGAGCGAAATAGGCAATGTAGCATAACTCATCATAGATCTAACCATTTCCAAAAGAGTCCTATTTCTTGGCTCGACACACCATTTTGCCGGTGTGCCCGGTGAAGGCTTGTTGGGATGTAATCCCACACTTCACTAGATAGTCCATAAACTCGTTCTTGAGGTATTCGCCACCACGATCGAACGCGGTGACTTGATACTTTACCTAGCTTCGTCTCCACTTCCGCCTTAAACTCTTTGAATTTCTCAAAGCATTCGGACTTGCGGTGAAGCGGTATACGTATCCGTACCTTAGTAATCGTCGATGAAAGTGACAAAATACTGCGTACCCTCCACGAGCTTGTGTGGACATCGGTCCACAGTCGTCGAATGGACTAACTCCAACATTTACGTGGCTCTATAACCCTTCGCTTTGAAGGTGCGGTCGACATCTTACCTTTTATACAGATTCGCGGTGAGGGGAACGGATGTAACCGTGAGATTACCCAACGCCCATTCTTAGCAGGTCTTTGGATCCTATTTAGATTGATGTGACCTAATCTAAGATGCCGAGAAAAAGTAGAGTCATCTTCTGAAAAAACTTTCTCTTTTTAGGGTTTGATGAAGATGCAACATAGTTATAGGTATTATGTTTTGCGAAATAGTATAAAGCGAATTATATAAAGTGCCAACACGAGATAACCGTCATTTCTTATGATAGAAACACCACTATCAAAATAACGAATATCCATGAGTAAATAATTTGAAAGCAGAAACAAGGTTCATGAAAATCCGCACATATAAAGCGTCTTTCAAAACTAAAACTGTTGTCCCAAAACATAAAAACATCTCCAAGCTGCAACACCGACTTTCGCGCGTTGCCCATGGAGATCGTTATCTCGCCATCAAGCAGCTCCTTGTCCGCGGGAACCCACGCAGGTGTAACAAACATGATCGATTGCGCCAGTATCTACTACCCAAGAATGGGTAGAACAAGTCGCTAAACATGTTTCCGTTACTAAAGCAAGCAGCGTACCTTGAGCCTTGAGCATAGGGCACTTGGCCTTCGATGCCCGATCTTGCCGCACTTGAAGCACTTGCCTTCTCCTTTGCTTCTTCAAGCCTCCGGTGGCAACCATGTTCTTGTTCCCATTACTCCCACTATTTCCTTGCCTTTACCACCTTTGGAACCCTTTTCTATTTCCATTTTGCAACGAAAATTTTGGGCCCTTAGATGTGCTAGCAAGAGCATGTGCTCCTTTTCCCATAACTCCTTCATGAACGAGATCATTAAGCAGCGACTAAGTGTAAACTTCGGTCTTGCTCATGATCGCATTCACACGAAAGTTCTCAAAGACTTGGGCGGTGTATTGAGGATGATATCGACCTTGGCCGCGTCAATACCTCCTCCCAACCGATCAAGACTATCCATGAGATGAGTCGTGTGGAGACATGTTCATGGACCGAACTTCCTTCTTCCATCTTACACGCCAAGATTTCTCTCATTGTGTGGGCGGATGTCCGATCCGATTGCCCAAACTTACTCTCGAGACTTGACCAAATATCGTCGCGTCTACCATCGATCGATCTTTGCGACTACAAGCCTTTGGACATCGTGGTCATCATATAGCATTTAGCCGTATTGTTTGACTTATTCCAAAGTCCGCTGACTCTCGTTGCTCATTAGTCGATCGTCGATAAGGGCATCGGGTTTAGAGTAGTGAGAACAAACATGTGTTCTTCAGCGATAAGAACATATTCCATGTTTCGTTGCCACTCGATGAAATTTGGACGGATAACGGATTTTGTGCGAGCATATTGATAATCGGCGTAAGAGACATATCTGAAGCGATAATGTAAACACATAAGCATACGATCGCATATAATTTGTAACAATAATATTGTAACCTTTTGATAAAACAATATTAATTGAAACCTCAATCGCCCAAGAAATTCCACATACAAGCCACGCGTGTGCGCTTTACATGAACCCTCGACCGCACTAAAATATACCTTTTAGTCTTTTAATTTCAATCCATGTCAACTTATCCTTATGACAAATGAAATTAATGATTGGACCTTACTAGACCACGTCACTATCGCAAGAAGGGACTTAGTGGGAAGTTGTACTTGAGGTGATGTCTAAGCAATGACCACAATTTTAACAAAGTAAAATGAATTCTTAGAATTGGTATACTCACTCGGACCATACCGCTTCCAATTCAAATTCTTTTGTTATCTCATTTTATATCTATCTCTAGAGAACTTATGAAAATCGCACATACAAGCCAGCGTGTGGGCGTTTACATGAAACTCCCACTTCTCAATAGATTTAAAATGTTTTATTTAGAAATCTCATCTAACAAACTTATGATAAGCAGTGCAAGCAAGCCACGCGTGTGGGCGTTTACTCACGGTCGTCTCACTTTGTTTAGAGATCAAAAGTGGAGGTCTTGACATTTTAATTTGAAAAATTAATATGTCGGGTTGCTTCTTAGTCTTTTTATTCAAAAGGTTTGTCCATGCGATCACGTAATCTAGCATGCTTTTCTATAGAACTCAACATGTAAAACATGCTCGCGAAATTCTAAAATATGCTTGATAAGCGATAAACCTAGCATGCTTACTATGCGCATCCAATTCGTAAAACACATAAAGGTTTGTCAACGTAATATAAACATACATAACATACTCTGCATAATTTTAAACATCCACGACATGCATATGAGCGATAAAAATAAAATAAAACGCGTTCATCGCGGCTCAATCGTGAAACACTGCACATTTAAATCTAATCTATTACATAGATTTACAAAGTGCAATTAAACTTGACGGGCCTCGCGTGCACCCGCACGGACGGATTCAACAAATGGGCCTCGCGTGCATGGGCACGGACCGGAAAATCTGGAAAAGCGGGTGCGGGCGGGTCATTGTCTGTCTTTGGCCGGCGCTGGGTAAGGCCCACCACGCCCAGCCCCTTGTCCGTCGCGCCTCTCGCGTGTCTGCTGGTTTGTATCTTGAAAGCGGTTTGGTTGAGCTTGTATACAATGTTTCCTGTTACCACTATTACAATCTCCTATCGATTTGAATACTTGATTGCATATATCGTGTCCCTTATCTCATATATAAGTTAGATCATGCGGTGTGTAGAAGATCACGAAGTCTGTATGATTGGTCAAGCTTAATGAGATATAAAAAGTTTCCTGGTGAGGGCGACTTAAGGGCGAGTTGTGGGTTTAAAGCTGCGGTATAGATAAGAAGTGACTTGACTTGGTTGCTTGTCTATCTTTGATGCGTCTCGGCGTATTGAAGGATCACAAATGAGATGTGTTCTTCTTCGACCGTCGTGAAGAACCAAGATCTCGGTGACTTACGATGATCTAAACCTCGATAAGGTATTAGGTGAGTACGAGTTCTTGACCATCACTTTGACTTGTTATGGGTGAGGGTTATATGTTCTAACCCAAGATTCTCGCATCTTGGGTGGTGGCGGTCTTGTATGTCACGCTAGTTATACATGTCAGTCACCGTATCCGTTAAGGATGATGGCGTCCCCTTAAGGAGCTCAAAGGTTTATTGTACTAAACCCCGCAGTTGAGTTAGCTCAAGTACAATAATAAGGTTGAGTGGTACTACTTAAGGAAATGAAGTTATTAATCGTTTTAAGCGATCGATTGCTATAAATGATTAATGGACGTTCGATATCTTAAATCTGGGATTCGTAATGTCTAAGTGCAAGCCCGACTCAACTTCGTAATAAAGGGTAAGTCAACATTCTTTCTCTAGTGGCATGATCGAATGTTTATAAATTAATTTATGTTCTGGGCTGAACATAAGATAATTAATTTATTTGAGGCCCATCTTTATTCCTTGCATTTGATCCCTGGGCTGGCCCATCCAGGCCCGTAGCACTGTGGAAATCGGCGCCCCTTTAGCTCTCAAAGGCAAGATTTTATTCTCTTTATCCCACAAGGATATTATTATATTTATGGTATATGCATAGATCCTTTCCATATAAGATTATGGTAATAATCTTGAGAGTATGGAAATAATCCTAAGAGTATGGAAATAATCCTAAGATTATGGTAATATTCCATATAGGATTATGGTAATATTCCATATAGGATTATGGTAATATTCCATATAGGATTAAGGTAGTGCATTATAAATATAAGGTATGAGATAATGCTCATTACAACAACAAGAATTTTCGGCCATCTCAATTAATTGAGAGTGAATTTTCGAGAGTTTGGGTGAGAGAAAAGGGTGATTCTCCGGTGCATTCTCCATAGCTCGTCCTCACTCGACGTTGGAGTTTGGGTATCCGGGATACAGTTCAGAAGGTCAAAGCACGAGTCTCGACCGTTCGATCCATTCATCCCGTTCGATCCACCTCGACAGATCTAAAGGTAAACACGTGAAAACCCCTACGTGTTGCGATTTAATTATATAGACGCATGCTAGGTTTATAATCAATGTATGGTGAATTAAACAACCAAGATGGATCCTCGGGGCGAGGGTTAACATACGTTTTCCCTACAATTGGTATCAGAGCCTGGGATCAGAATCTTGGCTCTGTTGGATTAATTCACGTTTGATTATTACGTGCGTTATTATAATTGTGGGTTTGTCGTTCATCGTGGCTCGTTTGTTTTGTTGGTTTTGTTTTACACCACGAGAAAATCCGTGGTTAGATTAGATTTTATTATGTAAATCTTGTGCGTAAAAGAAGAAGAAGCGAGCGAGCGAAGAGCGAAACGACGGGAAAAACAGGTTCTCGGCGGACTTACGGGTGGTTTCGCGGCGAGTCTCGCGATCGCTAGGGCGATCGCGAGGGCTGCGGCGACAGGCGCTGCTCGCGCGGGATCCTGGCGCTTAGCGGCGAACTTCGCGATCGCGAGTTACCCGCAGGCTGCGCGGCGTCGCGACTAGCGGGCGGCGGGCGCGCGTTCGCGCGAAACCCGACGCTTGGCGGCGACTCGCGGTCGCGGTATGGCCGCTGGCGGCGATGTCTCAGGCGGGCGTTCGGCGCTTTGGGCGTGGCGCCGCAGCGTGCTCGGCGGGTCGCGGTCGCGTTAGCGACAGCGGCAGCCCGCGAGCGCGGGCGGCGGCGAGGTCGGGCGCGGTGGTGGCTTTGCCCTGGCAGCGCCCAAGACATCTTGGGCGACCGGCCCGGACCGTTTTCTAAATTTCCGGTCCGTGCCCGTGCGCGAGGCCCATTGTTGAATCCGGTCCGTGCCCGTGCACGCGAGGCCCGTTTTGAAGTTTAATTACACTTTGTAAATCTATGTAATAGATTAGATTTAATTGTCACGTGTTTCACGATTGGGCGCGATGAGCGTTTTATTTTATTTTTATCGTTCATATGCATGTCGTGGATGTTTAAATTATGCAGATAGCATGCTATGTATGTTTATATTACGTTGACAAACCTTTAAGTGTTTTACGTAATTGGATGCGCATAGTAAGCATGCTAGGTTTATCGCGTTTATCAAAGCATATTTTAGAATTTCATGAGCATGTTTTACATGTTGAGTTCTATAGAAAAGCATGCTAGGATTACGTGATCTGCATGGACAAACCTTTTGAATAAAAAGACTAAGCAAGCAACCCGACAAATTAATTTTTCAAATTAAAATGTCAAGACCTCCACTTTTGATCTCTAAACAAAGTGAGGCGACCGTGAGTAAACGCCCACACGCTGCGGCTTGCTTGCCTTGTTTATCATAAGTTTGTTAGATGAGATTTCTAAATAAAACATTTTAAATCTATTGAGAAGTGGGAGTTTCATGTATGGCGATCACACGCGTGGCTTGCATGTGCGATTTTCATAAGTTCTCTAGAGATAGATATAAAATGAGATAACAAAAGAATTTGAATTGGGCGGTATGGTCCGGTGAGTATACCAATTCTAAGAATTCATCTTCTCATTGTTAAAATTGTGGTCAATGCTTGACATCACCTCAGTACAACTTCCCCAAGTCCCTTCTTGCGATAGTGATGTGGTCTAGTAAGGTCGAATCATTAATTTCATTTGTCATAAGGATAAGTTGACATGGATTGAAATTAAGCGACTAAAGGTATATTTTAGTGCAGTGAGGGGTTCATGTAGCGTCCACACGCGTGGCTTGCATGTGGAATTCCTTGGGCGATTGGAGGTTTCAATTAATATTGTTTTATCAAAGGTTACAATATTATTATTACGAATTATTTGCGATCGTATGCTTATGTGTTTTACATTATCGTTTCGAGATATGTCTCTTCGCCGATTATCAATATGCTCGCACAAAATCCGTTATCCGGTCCAAATTTTATCGAGTGGAAGCGAAACATGGAATATGTTCTTATCATTTGAAGAACACATGTTTGTTCTCACTACTCTAAACCCGATGCCCTTCTTCGACGATCGACTAATGAGCGGAGAGTCAAGCGGACTTTGGAATAAGTCAAACAATATGGCTAAATGCTATATGATGACTACGATGTCCAAGGCTTGCAGTACTGACATCGGTCGATGGTAGACGCGACGATATTTGGTCAAGTCTCGAGAGTAAGTTTGGGCGGTCGGATCGGACGATCCGCTTCCACACAATGAGAGAAATCTTGGCGTGTAAGATGGAAGAAGGAAGTTCGGTCCATGAACATGTCTCCCATACGACTCGTCTCATGGATAGTCTTGATCGGTTGGGAGGAGGTATTGACGGCGGCCAAGGTCGATATCATCCTCAATACACGCCCAAGTCTTTTGAGAACTTTCGGCGTGAATGCGATCATGAGCAAGACCGAGTTTACACTTAGTCGGTTGCTTAATGATCTCGTTCTTTGCGGAAGGAGTTATGGGAAAAGACACATGCTCTTAGCTACATCTAAGGGCCCAAAATTTTCGTTGCAAAATGGAAATAGAAAAGGGGTGCCAAAGGTGGTAAAGGCGAGGAAATAGTGGGAGTAATGGGAGCAAGAACATGGTTGCCACCGAGGCTTGAAGAAGCGAAAGGAGAAGGGCAAGTGCTTCAGTGCGGCAAGGCCGGCATTGGAGGCCAAGTGCCCTATGCTCGAGGCTCAGTGCGCCGTTTGCTTTAATGTAACGAAACATGTTTAGCGACTTGTTCTACCCATTCTTGGGTAGTAGATCTGGCAATCGATCATGTTTGTTACACCTGCGGGGTTCTGCGCGACAAGGGAGCTGTTTGATGGCGAGATAACGATCTCCATGGGCAACGCGGCGAAAGTCGAGCTGTTGCGGTTGGAGATGTTTCTTTATGTTTTGGGACAACAGCTTTAGTTTTGAAAGACGTTTTATATGTGCGGATTTTCATGGCGGAACCTTGTTTCTGTTTGAGTTATTTACTCATGGATATTCGCTTATTTTTGATAGTGGTGTTTCTATCATAAGAAATGACGAAGTTATCCGTGTTGGCACTTTATATAATTAGCTTTATACTATTTACGCAAAACATAATACCTATAACTATGTTGCATCTTCATCAAACCCTAAAAGAGAAAGTTTTCTTAGAAGATGACTCTACTTTTCTCTCGGCATCTTAGATTAGGTCACATCAATCTAAATAGGATCCAAAGACGGCTAAGAATGGGCGTTGGGTAATCTCACGGTTACTCGTTCCCGTCTGCGAATCCTATATAGAAGGTAAGATGTCGACCCGGACCCTTCAAAGCGAAGGGTTATAGAGCCACGAAATGTTGGAGTTAGTCCATTCGGACTGTGTGGACCGATGTCCACACAAGCTCGTGGAGAATACGAGTATTTTGTCACTTTCATTGACGATTACTCGAGTGCGGATACGTATACCGCTTCACCGCAAGTCCGAATGCTTTGAGAAATTCAAAGAGTTTAAGGCGGAAGTGGAGACGAAGCTAGGTAAAAGTATCAAGTCATCAAGGCTCGATCGCGGTGGCGAATACCTCGATAACGAGTTTATGGACTATCTTGTGAAGTGTGGGATTACATCCCAACAAGATTCACCGGCACACCACACAAAATGGTGTGTCGAGGCGAAGAAATAGGACTCTTTTGGAAATGGTTAGATCTATGATGAGTTATGCTACATTGCCTATTTCGTTACGGGGTATGCCTTAGAGACGGCGGCATACTTGCTAAATCTAGTACCGTCAAGTCGGTCGAAAAGACCCCTTCGAGTTGTGGTTTGGGCGAAGCCCGGTTTAAGCCACATAAGGATATGGGCGATCCGACGCAGCGTCTTTGAACAAGAAGGCGACAAGTTGGAGGCTAGATCGATGCAAGGTCGTTTATTGGCTATCCTAGAGGAGCGAAGGTGGTTTATTCTATAGTCCTAAGGATCGGAAGGTCATTATTAGCACTAATGCTCGATTCTTAGAAGAGGACTACATGAAAATCATAAGTCCAAAGTTGAAATCATTCTTGAAGAATTAGAAGATGATCGTATTCCACCACCGATTAGGCGAAGGTGCGAGATGTCGAGTCTAGTGGGAGGATCGACACGGATACTTCAAGAAATTGAAGTGGGTCGAGTTCCACCGGAGATACCGACCGTATAAGTGGTGCTACACAGAAGTTGTGCAAGTTAGAGAACCACAAGTATCTGCACCCACCGCTGCCATTGTGCTGTAGAACCTCGTCGTAGTGGGAGGTTGTTCGTCGACCCGAGCGATTTATGTTCGTGGGTGAATCTTGGTTTAGTCCCAATGAGATTTAACATGCAATAATCGACCCATGGACATACAAGGAGGCGATACAAGATATTGATGCAAGATCATGGCACACCGCCATGGACTTAGAAATGGAGTCCATAACGGCTATGGATGTATATGAAAGACACCTCTACCGGATGGCGAGGAAGCCATGGGTAGTAAGTGGATATACAAGAGGAAGAGAGATTCGATGGAGGGTTTCGCTTTTAAAGCCGGGCTTGTGGCGAAAGGGCACACTCAGTTGAGGGCATCGATTTCGATGAGACCTTTTACACTGTAGCAATGCTCAAGTCCATCGAAATTCTTCTAGCCATAGCAGCCACTTGAACCTAGAGGTTTGGCAAATGGATGTTAAAACCGCTTTTCTAAGCGGTTACCTTGAGGAAGGTAGAGACATCTATATGCGACAACACGAAGGTTATGTGGTAAAGGGTGAAGAGCATCTAGTATGGAAGCTTAAGAAGTCCATTTATGGACTTAGCGAGCCTCCCGATCATGGAACTTACGCTTTGACGGTGGTAAAGTCCTATGGATTTACCCGGTTGCCTAGCGAGAGTTGTGTGTATCGGTTAGATGTCAGCGGTGATGTGGTATTTCTTGCACTTTATGTAGATGACATCCTTCTAGTTGGCAACAACGTGAAGTCATTATCGACGTAAAGAGTTGGCTATCCGATCGGTTTCAAATGAAAGACTTAGGAGATGCGGCGTACATTCTTGGGATCAAGGTTTACCGAGATCGCAAGAAGAAAATATTGAGCTTATCTCGGGCGTCTTACATTGATCTTTGTGATTACTCGTTTTAGTATGCGGACCGCCAAGAAAGGATTGCTACCTTTCGGACATGGCGTTCCTTTATCTAAAACGCAGATCACCTATATTTGCAAAGGAGATAGAGGAAATGAGACAAGTTCCTTACGCTTCATGCGTGGGAAGTCTCATGTACGCAATGCTATGCACGAGACCGATATCTACGCTATCACGGTAGGCATAGTAGCTAGATATCGATCTAACCACGACAAGCTCATTGGATTGCGATGAAGCATATACTCAAGTACACGAAAAGGACTCGAGATTATAGGCTGGTTTACCATGCGAGATAGTCTAATGCCTTTGGGTTATCTGAGACTCGGTTTCCAAGCGGACCGTGATGAGAAAAAGTCGACCTCGGGCTATGTGTTTACCTTGGGAGGTGGAGCCGTATCTGGCGGAGTGCAAAGCAAATGATGCATTGCGGACTCTACCATGGAAGCCGAATATGTAGCCGCGGAGGCTTCTAGGAGGCTGTATGGTTCAGAACTACCTCATGGATCTAGATGTGGTACTGGTTTGCCCAAGAGTATCATAGTTTCTTCGTGATAACTTTCAGTGCGATGTAAACTCGAAGGAACCACGGACCCACAAGGCGACTAAACACATAGAGAGAAAGTACCATGTCATACGAGAAATCGTTAGGCGAGTGGCGTCTTGATTGAAAAGATTGATCTGACGGAAAATCTAGCGGATCCATTCACGAAGAGCCCGCCGCAAAAAGTCTACGATGGACACGTTAGAGGACTTGGATTGCGTTTGATGGCACCCACTTAGAAAGGAAACTTTTGTATAAGTGGGAGAAGCAAAGTGATGGTTGTTTGTAATAGCTAGTAGAAAGACACATTGTATACTAAAGTTTGCTTTAGTATAAGTGGGAGATTGTTGGTTGTATCTTGAAAGCGGTTTGGTTGAGCTTGTATACAATGTTTCTGTTACCACTATTACAATCTCCTATCGATTTGAATACTTGATTGCATATATCGTGTCCCTTATCTCATATATAAGTTAGATCATGCGGTGTGTAGAAGATCACGAAGTCCAGTATGATTGGTCGAAAGCAATGAGATATAAAAGTTTCACACCGAGGCGACTTAAGGGCGAGTTGTCGGTTTAGGCTGCGGTATAGATAAGAAGTGACTTGACTTGGTTGCTTGTCTATCTTTGATGCGTCTCGGCGTATTGAAGGATCACGATGAGATGTGTTCTTCTTCGACCGTCGTGAAGAACCAAGATCTCGGTGACTTACGATGATCTAAACCTCGATAAGGTATTAGGTGAGTGCGAGTTCTTGACCATCACTTTGACTTGTTATGGGTGAGGTTATATGTTCTAACCCAATTCTCCGCATCTTGGGTGGTGGCGATCTTGTATGTCACGCTAGTTATCATGTCAGTCGCGTATCCGTTAAGGATGATGGCGTCCCTTAAGGAGCTCAAAGGTTTATTGTACTAAACCTGCGGGTTGAGTTAGCTCAAGTACAATAATAAGGTTGAGTGGTACTACTTAAGAAATGAAGTTATGTCGTTTTAAGCGATCATTGCTATAAATGATTAATGGACGTTCGATATCTTAAATACGGGATTCGTAATGTCTAAGTGCAAGCCGACTCAACTTCGGTAATAAAGGGGTAAGTCGACATTCTTTCTCTAGTGGCATGATCGAATGTTTATAAATTAATTTATGTTCGCAATTTGAACATAAGATAATTAATTTATTTGAGGCCCATCTTTATTCCTTGCATTTGATCCTGGGTGGCCCATCCGGGCCCGTAACCTTTGTGGAAATCGGCGCCCTTTAGCTCTCAAAGGCAAGATTTTATTCTCTTTATCCCACAAGGATATTATTATATTTATGGTATATGCATAGATCCTTTCCATATAAGATTATGGTAATAATCTTGAGAGTATGGAAATAATCTAAGAGTATGGAAATAATCCTAAGATTATGGTAATATTCCATATAGGATTATGGTAATATTCCATATAGGATTATGGTAATATTCCATATAGGATTAAGGTAGTGCATTATAAATATAAGGTATGAGATAATGCTCATTACAACAACAAGAATTTTCGGCCGTCTCGATTAATTGAGGTGAATTTTCGAGAGTTTGGGTGAGAGAAAGGGTGATTCTCGGTGCATTCTCCATAGCTCGTCCTCACTCGGCGTTGGAGTTTGGGTATCCGGGATACGATTCGAGAAGGTCAAAGCACGAGTCTCGGCCGTTCGATCCATTCATCCGTTCGATCCACCTCGGCGGATCTAAAGGTAAACACGTGAAAACCCCTACGTGTTGCGATTTAATTATATAGACGCATGCTAGGTTTATAATCAATGTATGGTGAATTAAACAACCAAGATGGATCCTCGGGCGAGGTTAACATCGTTTTCCCTACATGTCCCTCGCGGGCTACCTCGGATCGCTAAAGCGACCGCGACCCGACAGCGTGACATGCACAGCCACCGCCCGAACGTCTGCCGAGAGATGTCGTCGCCCGTGAAAACTTCGCGACCGCGAGTCTGCGCCGTGAGGCGCGGTTTCGTCTTGTGACAGCGCCCGTCGCCTGCTAGCTCGCTCCCTCGCTTGCCGGGGCCATATCTCGCGACCGCTAGTTCGCTCGCGTGGCGCCGGGGGATCTCGTCTTGTGACGCACGCCCGTCGCCGCGCCCGCCTCGCGATCGCGCTCGCGACCGCGAGGCTCGCTTCGCGAATACCGCCCACGGACTGTCGAGAGACTGTTTTTCCGTCGTTTCGTTCTTCGTTCGTTCGTCTTCGTTCTTCTTTTACGGATAAGATTTACATAATAAAATCTAATCTAACCACGGATTTTCTCGTGGTGTAAAACAAAACCAACAAAAACAATAAGCGAGCCACGATGAGCGAAAGATCCACAATTAAATAAGCGCGTAATAATCAGCGTGAATTAATCCAGCGAGCCAAGATTACGATCCCGGGCTCGATACCAGTGTAGGGAAAACGTATGTTAACCCACGCCCCGAGGATCCATCTTGGGTGTTTAATTCACCATACATTGATTATAAACCTAGCATGCGTCTATATAATTAAATCGCAACACGTTGAGGTTTTCACGTGTTTACCTTTGGATACGAAGAGGTCGATGGAGCGAGATGAGCGGATCGATCGGATCGGACTCGTGCTTTGACCTTCCGGACTGTATCGATTGCCCGATCTCGGCGTCGGTGAGAGCGAGCTATGGAGAATGCGGAAAATCACCCGAGCTCTCACAATTTTCGAGAATTTCTCTTGATGATGGCCGAAAATTATGCTCTCTTTAATGAAGCATTAGCCTAGACTTTATCTCATACCTTATATTTATAATGCACTACCTTAATCCCATATGGAAACTATCATAATCTATATGGAAATTACCATAATCCTATATGGAAATTACCATAATCCTATATGGAATATTACCATAATCTTAGGATTATTTCCATACTCTCGGGATTATTTCCATACTCTCGGGATTATTACCATAATCTTATATGGAAAGGATCTATGCATATACCATAAATATAATTATATCCTTGTGGGATAAAGAGAATAAAATCTATCCTTTGAGAGCTATAAGGCGCCGATTTTCTTGTGCTAAAGGGCTGGATGGGCCGACCTGAGGATCAAATGCAAGGAATAAAGATGGGCCTCAAATAAATTAATTATCTTATGTTCGACCGAACATAAATTAATTTATAAACATTCGATCATGCCACTAGAGAAAGAATCTTGACTTACCCTTTATTACCGGGTTGAGTCGGGCTTGCACTTAGACATTCTGAATCCCGTATTTAAGATATCGAGCGTCCATTAATCATTTATAGCAATCATTGCTTAAAGCGATTAATAACTTCATTTCCTTAAGTAGTACTACTCAACCTTATTATTGTACTTGAGCTAACTCAACTGCGGGGTTTAGTACAATAAACCTTTGAGCTCCTTAAGGGGCGTCATCGTCTAGCGGATCGGTGACTCGTCTGAGATAACTAGCGTGACATCTGAAACACTTGCCACCACCGAATCGCGGAGAATCTTGGGTTAGAACATTAACCCTCACTCATAACAAGTCAAAGTGATGGTCGACAACTCATACTCACCTAATACCTTATCGAGGTTTAGATCGTCGTAAGTCACCGAGATCTTGGTTCTTCACGACGGTCGGAAAGAAGAACACATCTCACCGTGATCCTTCATACGTCGAGACGCATACCGGCATAGACAAGCAACTAAGTCAAGTCACTTCTTATCTATCTGCAGCCTAAACCGACAACTCGTCCTTAAGTCGTCTCAGCTGTGAAACTTTTATATCTCATTAAACTTGACCAATCATACGGACACGTGATCTTCTACACTGTATGATCTAACTTATATATGAGATAAGGGACACGAATATATGCAATCAAGTATTCAAAACAGATAGGAGATTGTAATAGTGGTAACGAGAAACATTGTATACAAGCTCAACCAAAGCGCTTTCGATATACAAATCCAACACGAGGCGGTGCGATATTAAGCATAGAGCTGCCCGGAGAGGCGTGGCGAGCTCGGGGCTCGTCTTTTGCAATTGGAGGAGTCGTCGAGGTCGCCAGGAGAAGGCTAAATTAATAGGCGAGGCATGCATGAGTATGAGGAGGTCGTCCATCGAAATGGTGGGATGACTATCTCGGATGTTGAAGCCAGGTTGTCGAGACCGCCGCCCGTTGTGCGAGTGCGGAGCGTGAATATGGTCGGACCTCCAGCGATTCACGGGCGATTCATTTGAATTAAAAAGGCTCGGAGGCATATACTGAGACCATCATTGCTCGACAACCACAGCTCGAAGATGTGCTTGACCAGAATCTGAGAGGCCTCTTCTTCTGCGGGGCTTCTATGCTGTCCGGACTACAATAAATGCTCCGAATTTTGGCGATCCGGGTGGATAGCTCAAGAGGCAGCTATGGCCCAAGAACGGCGTGGATCCTCAGGAGCGGGCCGGGCGTCATCGGCGGCGAGGTCGATCTTGCAGAGTGTGTTGTGGAGTGGCGGTCGGTGGCGAGAGCTCATAGTGTAGATCGAGGGGCGAGGTGAGGTAGGATTAGTATAGATGGTACATTGAATCCGATTTTTCTAGGGATTGGCTCGGTTTTCGATCTCCTCCGCCGTAATATGTAATCTGCATAACTTATTTTTGAAATAAGAAAGATTTTTTGCTTCGTATTGACTTTATATTGAACAAAAGTAATATATGAAGAGTTCGTCCTTGTAGAGTTAAGTCTTGGAATAAACGAAGGAATCCGTTCTCGTACAAAGGTAGCTCGTCCTCGTAGAAATTCCGTCTTCGGAATAAACGAAGGAATCCGTTCTCGTAGAAAGGTAGCTCGTCCTTGTAGAGAGTTCCGTCTTCGGAATTAACGATTTTACGGGGTTATCGGGAGGGTGGTCCTTATTTCGTCTACATAAGTCACCGTCTTGAAATAAGCGAAGGTAATCGATCTCGTATGTAGGAATGGTTCTGTTTTTGCGAGGTCATCGGGAGGGTGGTCCCTTATTTCGTCTACATAGAGTCCGTCTTGAAATAAGCGAAGGTAATCGATCTCGTATGTAGGAATGGTTCTGTTTTTGCGAGGTCATCGGGAGGGTGGTTCTCTTCAGCGCGTTCAAATTCATCTTCGTATGAAGCGAAGATAATCGACCTCCGTCGAGGGAATTTGTCCTCCGTGGAGGTATAGAATAATGGTGAAGATTAATTATGCATTAGTGACAAATAAGACATGCAAAATCAATAAAATTTCATTGATAAAAGGCGGCGTAAAACAAGTTTGCAAAAACAAAATAAGACTCGAGACTCGATTAAGCAGGACTACGAAAACACGACCGAACAAGACTCGACCTTTGACAACATGCATAATATCTCTTGGATGAATGATGTGCCATGCGTTGGGTAATTGCTCACGGACAATTAGGCGAGCTTATAGGCCCCTTTGCCGAGGACTTCGTCGACCGGTGAGGTCCTTCCCATGTGGCTTCCGACTTGCCGAGCTGCGGCTTCTTGACTTCATTATTTCGAGTCTGGTCGCCCACTTGGAATTGTCGGGTTTTAACACGGTTGTAATCTTGAGCTACTTGTTGCTTGTGCCGAGCTTCCTTGATGTAGGCGAGGTCTCTTTTTCTTCGAGTAGATCTAGATCGGCTCGTAGATTTTCCCCATTTGCTTGGCGGAGAAGTCATTGATGCGGGACTCGGTACTCAATTTACGCCAGGATCACGCTTCGGTTCCATACACCAAAGCAGTAGGGCGTTTCTGCTTAGAGGTCCTAGGTGTTGTTCGGTATGACCATAAGACTGTGCAAATTTTCCACCCAAAGGCCCTTAGCTCGGTCGAGGCAGTGTTCGATCCTTCACGATGGTCTGTTGGTGACTTGATCGACCATTTGCTTGAGGATGGGCCACCGAGGTGAATTTTGTTGGATCAGAAGCTCTTGACACCACTCTGAATGTCTTATCGGTGAATTGTGTTCCGTTGTCAGAAAGGAGGATATGAGGGATGCGGCGACACACTACGTTCTTCCGGCGAAATTGATGGCGTTCTTGCTTATGATTTTGCGAGGCTCTCGCTTCCACCCACTTCGTGAAGTAGTCAATCGCAACAATTAGGAATTGGAGCTATCACGGTGCTTTACAAAGGGGCCTCGATGTCGATCCCCATTGCATAAGCGGCTAAGGGCTCAGTATAGAGGTGAGGTCGGTCTGCGGTAGCCTCGATGCGTTCCCATGGGTTGACACTTGGACACTTTTCACAAGGTCGATTGAGTCCGGAACATCATTGGCAATAGTATCCCGTCTCATGACTTTTGACAAGGCTCGGGGTCCGATGTGACTTTCGCATGATCCTTCGTGCACTTCTCAGAACGTAATCAGCTCGGTTCGGACCCAAGCACCTTAAGAGAAGCTGGAGATATGACTTTCTATATAGGACCCCCTGCTCAATTGTATATCGCATAGATTTGTTCGGGATCCTCTAGCTTGCGACTTGTCATGGGGCGATTCGCCTTCTCCGGTACTCTCGAATGGGAGTCATCCAATTGGGTTCTTCATCCGAGACTACGTTGACCTCGGCTCCGTCATCGGTATCGTCTATGTACCTTTGGACTTCTTCTATTAGCGGGCTCGTTGACGACGAGGCGATTTATAAGATGTCATTTCATTTTGTTTGCTCCTTGGGATGCGAACTATCGAAAGTATGAGAAAATCCGTTCTGTGCTTTTGCTTTTCAAGGTATTTCTTCATCCTGTTGCTTTTGCTTCGTATTTCCCCAACATTTGGCTTACTACGACACGAGAATCCTTGTGAACTTGCGGCTCGTATTTGGAGATTTTGAGCTAAGGCGAAGTCCTGCGATCAAGGCTTCATACTCTACTTCGTTGTTCGTATTTTTGAATGTGAACCGAATTGGTAGGTGATCTCTTGGCCGTCGGGCCTAGGAGTAAGATTCTGCTCCATTACCGTTTTCCCGAAGCCCGTCAGCGTAGAGTTGCAGCCTTTCCTTTGGTATTTCATCCATTGGTTCGGCTTTGGCATCGTCGTCACGGACTCGGTGGGCTTCGGTTTCTCGGTTAGCCTCTGCAAGAAAATCCGCTAGGGCTTGACCTTTGATGGCTGGCGGGGCGGAAGATATATCGTGCTTGCCGGTTCGATTGCCCATTTCGCGATTCTCCACGAGGCTTGGGCCGTCGAATACTTGCGAAGTGGGTAGTCGATGAGGACTTGTATGGGATGTGCATGGAAGTATGGGCGTAGTCTCCTCACGCGTTTACCAATGCTAAGGCAAGCTTCTCCAAGGCGATACCTCGTTTCCGGGCCTTTTAGTGCTCGGTGATGAAATACACGGGTAGCGACGTCCTTCTCTCGTGCAGGCGCACTTATGGATTCGTCCGGGCGGCGAGATAGAGAAAATGACCTCTCCCTCTTTCGGGACGGATAGAGTGGGGAGTTTGGCGAGTAGCTCTTAAGATCTTTAAAGGCGGACTTGTGTACATCATCCCATGAGAATTTCGGGGCCTTTTTGAGTATCTTGAAGAAGGGTAGCTGCTTATCCGTGGCTTTTGAAAGAAAGCGGCTTAGTGCGGCTATGCAGCCTGTCAGCTTGTGTACGTCATGGATGGTCTTTGGCATGTTCATCTCCAAAATGGTTTGGACCTTGGATGGGTTGGCTTTTAGCCCTTCTTGTGAAACCCAACACCTAAGAACTTTCCGGACGGATGCAAGCGTGCATTACGGGGTTCGACTTGAGGTTGATTTTTCGAAGAAGGCCGAGGCGATCCGAGTCGGCAACACATCGGCTTCCTCCTTGCTTTTGTGACGATGTCTTCTCGTATACCTCCACATTCGACCTATGTAGGTGAAATATTTTGTCCACCATCCTTTGATAGGTAGCCCTGCATTCTTGAGGCGAATGGCATCTTTTTATCTGTAAAGACTCGAAGTCGGTAATGAAGGTGTCTTGGCGCGTCTTCGTCGTCCATCGGGACTTGGTGATACCCTGTATAAGTCCAGCGAAGACTTCAGTATCCGACTAGCGCGTCGACCTTCTTGTCGATGTTGGGAAGGGATAGCAATCCTTTGGGCAATGTTTGTTGAGGTCGGTGTAGTCGATACACATTCGCCATCCTCCTCCTTTCTTCACCATCACCGGGTTGGCTATCCGGTCGGATATTTGACCTCGAGCAGATGTCACGGACTTTTAACGGTGGTTCACCTCGTCATGAAAGACTTGGTTCCGTTAATTGCAAAAATTCTTTATACATCGAGCCGGTTTATGTTCGGTCGATGTTGAGCGGTGGTGATGATACTTGGTGAGACTCGGTCATGTTGAGGAGACCAAGCAAACACATCTCGAATTCCGTAGGAGTTGGATGATCGATTCTTTATTTCGGTGCCTTGGTGAGACCAACTTTGGCGACCTTTAAGGGCTCGTCTTCGTGCAATCGACCTCTTTCGCTTTGGTTGTCGGGGAGTGGCGATGTGCTTCTTGACTCAACTCCTCGGGTTCCTTTAATTGCTATACTGTTGGTCTTTGGACCGAGGTCCACGCACCTCGTAAACAACCTGCATACATTCCTTGGCTTGCTTTTGATCACCTCGGATCACGGTTGTTCTCCGTGGTGGGTATCTTCATTGTCGGGTGGTGCGTTGAGCATACCGCCCTTACGTTCGACCAATCTCGCCCTAGTATGGCGTTATATGGCGAGTGGGCCTTCCTACTGAAGAATTGCACCACCTTGGTGGAGCAAGTGATGGGTAGCTCAATTATCCCTTCCGGCGCGTCTCTTCTTGGGCGAGCTTGGTGTCGTGCGCTTGTGCGAGGCACGATTCTTCTATCCTAGCTTGTCAAACATTCCTTGAAAAGGATGCTTACCGACGCCCGCTATCAATGTATACGCTTCACCAACTTATTCGCAACCATCGCTGGATCGCGGCGCATCACGGTGGGGTACTATTGCGAGTGCGGGGTCGTCCTCGGAGAAGGTGATCGCCTCGTCCGCCACGAACCTCTTGTTGTTAGGCTCGCGGTTTTAGGACTTCGGGCCCGGCCTTGGGGAGGACTTCGTGACTCCAGGGGAGCCCGTAATAGTGGAGATCACCCGTCATATTGGGACTCGTCGTCTCGCTTCCTCATCGGTGTCGTGACTTCGCTTTTTTTGGGGCGCAATTTCCCTCTTCCTTTGCTTTCTCTTCTCTTCTCTGCAGTCGGCTTGGCGACCACATCATAATACTTCTTGAGGGGTCCATCACGAACCAACATCTCTATCTCTCCCATGAGTTCTTTGCACTCTTGATGTCGTGTCCATAGTCTCCATGGAATGAGCAATACTTATCCACAGTTGGTAGCCTCTTTCCTCTGTCATCGGTCGAGGCTTCCGAGCAGGTTCATATGGAGTCGTAGATTTACGCCCTCGGCCGTCGGCGGGGTGTATTGAGGTCGCTCCGGTGTCACGCGGACCGAGCACGGACTTTATAGAGGCGATGTAATCTTTCAAGGCGCTTATGACCATGGTTCCGATCTCCCGTCCTTCATCTCTTCTTCCTTTTTCCGAGGGCTCTGCCTTATCGCTTCGTGCATTTTCTTATCGACCTCGTCCGCTTTGGCGAACGGTTGGCTATCGCCCGACTCCGTCGCGATCAGGGGTTCATATGACGATCTCTCGGTATAAGGCCCGGCAAGATGCCGTTTTGGAAGGCCGAGATGATTAACAGGCCGTTCACGTCTTCGAGCTTCAAATACTCCTTGTTAAACCTCGTCATGAAGTCACTGATGGACTCATTACGGCTTTGCCTTACGGTGAGGAGGTGTGCGGCGGCGTTTTTTGACTCCACCTTGGAAGAACCTTCAATGGAAGGCCGCCATGAGGTCGCGATAGGGCCGATGCTTCCGTTGGCGGGCGCCGAACCACCGGCGGGCGTTGTCGACAGTAACTCGGGAAGAGTTTGCACATATGAGCTGTCTTTGAGGCGTTGGTTGATCATGTTGTATTGGGCTGCGAGAGAAAGTTACATGGGTCCTCGATCCGTCATAGGGGCGATGCTCGGTACCCGGTATTTATCCGGGGCGAAGTGTTGAGTATCTGTTTGAAACGGGTGACTATTTTCCGTACCCATCGAAGCCGTCCTCGGAGATTGGGGCGGAGTTCGACGATCGAACTTCGTTTTGGTGACTCGAGACCGACCTCACGGCGGCCATGATGCCTTTTCCCGCTGCTCGTTCCTTGGAGGCGGGGTGGAGTTCGTCGAACTCGTTACGGCGATCGGGGCCGGCTTCGTGAAGTCACGACGTCTCTCCCGCGTCGCTCGTTCCTTCAGCGGTCGGTTTGGGCCCGACCTCGTTGTGATGCCTCGTACCTAGATGAGGCTTGGCATTCTGTCTTCGGGGCGTGACCGACCACATGCTTGTTGAGTCTTGGAGAAAGCTCTCCTTATTTTTCTCGAGAAACCCTCGGCAGCGTCGTCGAGGTTTACTGCGAGCCGGAGGTTCCCCTGGATTGTTCTTGATTTCCTTCGCTATGGTATCCTGCCTCGCGGGCGGGGTATCCGTGCTCGTCGAGACTTTGGACATATCCTTGAGGGTTTCTTCTCCGATCGAGCTCTTCCGATCCGAGCTCGGCGTTCCTCTCGCCGTCGGCGTTGTTGTTGCGGCGATGATCTGAATGCATGACTTACGGTGTGCACAGTCATGATTATTTCCTATGTGGTGGTTGATCGAAAGCACAAAATTTCGTTTCCACAGACGGGCGCCGATGATCGATCTTAATTTTGTTAGGGAGATAAATGCGAGAAGAACCTGAGGATTTACGTGGTTCGATCTTTGAATTAGATCTCGTCCACGGAGCGAGAGAGTATTCGTGTATTGAATGTGTAGAAGCGATTACAAAGAGTGTGAATGATCTATTTCGTCTAATCTAGCCTCTATTTATACACAATTATTTAGACCTAGATCTTAAATCCGAGGTCTTCTCTAAATAGGATTCGAGATCTTGGATAGGATCTTAATCTATCCCTTCTCGAATTAGGATGGCGAGCATACTGCGTTCCCACCGGTTTTAGGGTCTTCTTGGGCGAACTTGTCGAGCCGAGCTTGGCGTCGATTTTACTTGTATTGGGCACGATACTTGGGCACAGGCGGTTGGATCATATCTATCAGAAACATCACATATCCTCAATCTACCGCTTATTTACAAAAAAAAAAAACAAACCCAAAACACGCATGATCCACTTTTTATTTCTACTATCCATTAATATACTTTTATTACCTCCACTCACTTTACATTCATTACAATTTGTTAAATCTCATGTCATTGAAAGCAATGCAAATTTTTGGGGGACAGATGAGAGTATTATTATATAATTAATCGTAATTAATAATTATCACTAAAAATTGAGATCTAAAAAAAAGTTATACACCCTAATTTTGGATCAATTAATCCTAACAATCGATTATTAATGCAACAATTGGAAATAAATATAAAATCTAATTGGATTAGGGTTAGCTAATTGTCTTAAAATTATATTAATACATAAGAAATTAATATTGAAGAAAAAATGATTAATTTTTTTTAAAATTAAAAATAAGATGCAGAAACACTAAAAACAGGACACGAGTTCCATATGATAAAAATTAGGTGTTTTAAAGTCGAATCAATATCGATGATTTGGGTTTTCTTTTTTAAAAAGATTAGCCACGTCGGTCAATGTTTCTCCATTTGCAAAAATGATTCATATTAAAGCGATTTGATTTATTGACACACAATACATAATTCAAGCGTAATGTGAAAATTTAGATTGTGATATCCCATTTTTCATCCTTAAAATCTTATAGGAAAATTTGAACTTAGAATTTATTTAAATCGTATCTCGCACATCCCGAGAAAATTTGAGAATGTGTTTTAATTTTAATGAAAAGAATTTATTAAAATTACCTAGAAATTCAGTTTATTGATTTTCATACTTCGTATATTAAATTAAATATCATTAGGTGACTATTGAATTAACTTCTGAACTTAGGTGTTAAATTGCATGAGAGTAGAGTGATGAGCTCAATTTATAAGTATAATGAAATTATTTATTTTACTAAATTAAGCTTTAGGGCCAAAAAAAAGACCCATTGACAATTAATTGTTGCTGGACCTATAAAAAGAGAGAGAATTAAATTAAAATTGTTGGGCCAGAGTATATATATGTAATTAGAAAGAGCCCAAGTAATTAAAATATTCATTTGGTTAAATGATTCATTAAGATTTAAGAGTATATGGTGATTCTTTCTTACAAATCGCCTCCTTCATTTTAAGGCCTCCTCTTTATATTAAAAGACACTCTTACCGTATGCATGTATTGATCTAGTGATAAAGTGGTTAATTCCCGAAGCTAAAGGTCTCGGGTTCGAGTCCACCGTGACACGCGTATCATTTCATCGAATTTTTGCAGAACGAGAATGATCCATTCTGAAAATTTCTGCAATTTATCTCAGATTTCACCCCAATATCACGACCAGTATGATATCCTCATTCTTCGTCCATTTCTGCAACAAACCTTTCAGAATTTGAAAACTAAATCTGACCCGTAATTCCTCTGAGCCCTTGAATTCAAGGGACTTTGGTTTCATGCTTTTTTTTTCAGTAGATTACATGTGGAATAAGGTTCTCAATATCGAAAATAGAGGGCTTTGTTTATGTCCTCAATTAGTTGTCTGTTTGATACAAGGAAATGTAGTTTTTAGTTGTCGGTGTGTGTGTGTTGGCCTAGTGGTAGAGTGGTTAATGCCCGAGGCCAAAGATCTCGGGTTCGAGTCCACCGTGACGCAGCCTTTAAAATTTCTTTATTAAATTAAAAAAAAATGTAGTTTATCACAACTGTTTCAACTCTATTCATGTGTTACTCAGAAGGATATTTCTGTTCCCATGCAATTCGGCATTTTGTTTTGTATAGTTTCAAATTTGATGTATGTGTGTATTCAACTAGAAATGCATTTTATGATATAATTAATAAATCCAATAAAATTATTTCAATATATAAGTTTCAGAATATTAATCATTTATCCAATTCATAAAACTTCTCAAGATGGTCGTTATAAAGCTCAAGTGGCATCATCAAGAAAGAAAAGAAGTTCAAATTAAGGTAAACACAAGCATGTAGTAGTCACAAATGATAAATATGAAAAGGATACTGAATTCATCAAAGATGAAAATGCTTCTTCATTACAAACAAGGTTATTTTTAGGGTAGAATTGGACTTGGACAATGTTCAAGAACTAATAATATCAGAGAAATATTATTTATTATTATTATGAGATGATCAATCGATATGAGAGGACAATCTTGATGATGGGATACGGCCCAACCACTAGGTCTAAGCATCGGGCCCAATATAAATTGTCCCGACATTAAGCTCGGCCTACACGAGTTCGGCCCAGGAAGACTCCTAAACCCACTACAACTCAAATCAACCAGTGGAGACGCAGAAGATTCGGTTGCTTATCCAAAAGAATCCTTATGAGAGAAGACTTTGCATTAGAGTCGAACTCATTATGAATGTGTATAAATAGAGGCTAGATTAGAGAAGAAAGATCATCTACACTCTTTGTAATCGCTTCTTACACACTCAAATACACATACACTCTCTTGCTCCGTGGACGTAGATCTATTTTAAAGATCGAACCACGTTAACTTCTCGTGTTTTTTATTGCATTTATTACCTAACGAAAACAAGATCAATCACTGGCGCCGTCTGTGGGAACTGAAATTTTGTGTTTTCGATCTTTTTCTCGGATAATAATCAGAACGACGATGAATACGAGAAGCATTACATCCAGGGCTGCTACCGGCAACAACGACGGCGGGGGATCGCGAAACTCGACTGGTAAAATCCCAATAAGGAGGCAACCCCGAAGGGCACGTTCAAAGTCTCGATGAGCGAGGCCATCCATCTGCGAGAAGAAGAAGATCACCGGAGTGAAGGAGGTCGCAATAGCCAGAGGGAGGAACCCCAAGCACCGCCGTTGAATTTCGACGAGGCGGTTAAAGGATTCCTCGAAAAGAATAAGGAAAGCTTATCCAATACCTCGGCCGAGAACAAGGTCGGCATCATCATGAAGAAAAGGGCGCCAAGCCTCGTCAAAGAACGAGGTGTACGGTGAGTTGAATCCCCTGACCTCCGGATGATAGGCGCTCGAGTCGCGGATAACATCCCTACACGAGTTGGTTTCCAAACCAGCCACGCAAGGGATGAACGGCGTGGGGCAGGTCGTCGCGATCTCCGCGAGGTCGACCCTCACTATTACAACGAGTCCGGCAGACGACCTCAGCATCGTTCCTTGGGAGACGGGTTCGATGGATATGGGAGGATCATTACCCCATTCTCTGACGAGATACTCGACACTCCACTCCAGAACAAGTATAGGGTGCCGAGCATCGTCCCCTATGACGGACTGAGGGACCCGCATAACTTCCTTTCACAATTCCAATACAACATGATTAACCAACGTCTCAACACCATCCATATGTGCAAATTGTTCCCGGAGCTACTGATCGACAACGTCCGCCGATGGTTCGACAGCCTACCTCCCGGTAGTATTGGATCATACCGAGATCTGATGGAAGCCTTTCACCGAAGGTTCTTCCAAAAAGCGGAGTCCAAGACCACATCGGCTCGCCTCCTACGGTGAGACAAGGGCGGCGAGTCCATCGGCGACTTCATGACTCGGTTCGATAAGGAATGCCTCAAGGTCGAAGATATAAATGACCTCCTCATCATCTCGGCCTTCGAGCGGCATCTTGCCGGGGCCTTATATAAGGAGATCGTCAATGCGAGCCCCGTCTGACATCGGGCTATGGCGCATAGCGAGACGGTTCGCTAAAGCGGACGAGGCGGACGGGAAGAAGCGCGAAGTGACAAGTCGAACCTCGACAAGAAGAGGAAAGAAGATGGTCGAGGAAAGGGCGAGGCCAAAGCCGGCAAGTGCTGGAGAGGATACAACGCGGCCTATAGAGTCCAGCTCGGGCAGCGTCGGGAACCGGGCGACCTCAATATACACCCCGACAAAGACAAGGCGTAGATCTCTGAGCTCCACATGGATATGTTCGAGAAGCCTCGACCCGTGCTAGGGGTCGAAACGTCGATCCAAAGATAAATATTGCTCCTTCCACAAGGATCATGGACATGATACGGAGGAGTGCAGTAACCTCATGACCGACATCGAAAAGTTGGTACATGACGGGGTTCTTAAGAGGTACCAAAGCCACGGCCGACCTAACTAGTCAGCGAGGCCCCCACCGAGGTAAAAAAGCAAGAGAGGAAACTATGGCCCTCGCAGAAAGTGTGGCATGACACCGATGAAGAAGGTGACGACGAGCCTCGATGCGATGGAGTCATATCCACCATCACGGGGCTCCCGCGGCCTACTGAAGTCCTCATTAAAGGCGAGGCCGAAGTCCACGAACCGGTGAACACAGCGAACAAAAGGTTCGAAAGAGCGAGGCCATCACCTTTTCGAGGGCGACCACATACCAGCCGTAGTACTCACCGAGGATGCCATGGTGATACAAGCGATGGTCGCCAACAAGCTGGTTAAAGCGGCGTATCGTCGGCGATGGCGGCGTCGATAAGCATCCTCTTTAAGGAATGCTTGACAAATTGAGGATTGAGGAGCGCGCCACGCGGCACCACTACCACTTGAGCTTGATACAAGAAGAAACGCGTGCGGAGGGATCATCGAACTACCTGTCACGGTGGGGAAAGCGCCGACGAGCTCCACCAAAGTGATACAGTTCTTTGTGGTAAACGCCTACTCACCATATAACATCATACTAGGGCGAGGCCGGTTGAATGCGATGAGGCGGTGTGCTCAACATACCATCGACCATGAAGATCCCCACAAAGGAGGGTAGGCGTGATCAGGAGATCAAAAACAAGCGAAAGAATGCATGCAGTCGCTTTAAGAGTGCGGGGACTTGACCCGGCATCCACAAAGGAAATTACGAAGCCCGAGGTTGGAATTGGAAAAGGCGTCGTCGACTCTCGATAGCTCGGTGAGGATATCACTGTTTGCGAGGATGATCCCCTCAAGGTCATCAAAATAGGATCTACAAGTACCTCAACCGAGAAAGCGGATCATCCAACTCTAAGGGAATTCGAGACGTCTTCGCTTTGGTCACCCTCGACATGACCGGGTCTCATCGAGTATTATTACTCACCGCTCAACATTGATCCAAATATCAAACCGGTTCGGCAAAACAATGATCTTTCTGACAGAGCGGAACCGGTGTCGTATATGACGAAGCGCACCACTTGAAAGCGGGCATATTGTTCAAGTCAATTATCCGACCGGATAGCCAACCCGGTGATGGTTAAGAAGGAGGAGGAGGATGGCGAATGTGCATCGATTACACCGATCTCAACAAACATTGCAGAAGGATCGCTACCCCTTCCCATATTGACAAAAAGTTGGCGCTTTGGTTGGATCTGAAGTCTTGACTTCTTGGATCTATCTGAGGATATCACCAAGTCTTCTTGATGAGTGACGAAGACGCATCAAAACAACCTTCATCATGGACTTCGGCGTCTTTGCATATAAGAAGATGCCATTCGGACTCAAGAATGTAGGAGCCATCTATCAAAGAATGGTGGATAAGATATTTCAGCTCTACATCGGTCAAAATGTGGAAGTGTACATAGATGACATCGTTGTCAAAAGTAAGGAGAAGGTCGCATGTGTTGCCGACCTCCGGATCGCCCTCGACTTGCCGTGGCCCGAACCTAAAGCTAAACCCCAAAAGTGTACATTCGCAGCTCGATGCGAAAAATTTATGGGGTGTTGGGTTTCACAAGAAGGATTAAAGCCAATCCGTCCAAGGTTCAAACCGTTACGGAGATGAAGGTGCCAAAGACAATCCACGCGTACACAAATTGACGGATTGCATAGTCGCTATTGCTGAGCCGTTTCCTTTCAAAAGCAGCAGATAAGCAACTCACTTTTAAAAATTCTCAAAAGGCTCGGGTTCGATGGGGTGATAAGCATAAGGCGGCATTTGAAGATCTCAAAAACTACCTTGCGAAACTCCCCACTCTATCATCGAGAGAAGGAGAAGTCCTCACCTATACCTCGCGGCCGGATGAAACCACAAGTGCCGTTTTGGCGAGAGAGACGGACGTCGTCAACTTCCGGTGTATTTCATCGGTAGAGCACTTAAAGGGCGGAAGCGAGATATCAACCCCTAGAAGCTCGCTTTGGCGTTAGTGAATGCTACAAGGAGAATCGTCCCTATTTCCACGCACGTCCTATCACGAGTCCTCACCGATCATCCACTTGACAAGTGTTGACAAAGCAAGAAGCTTGGGGAGAATTACGAAGTGGGCAATTGAATTAGGTGAGCATGACATCTCCTTTTGCCTCGTCGAGCCATCGAGGTCGGGGCCTGCGAGACTTCTGGTGAAGCTAACTTCAGAAGAAGCCGAAACCCACCGAGCCTACTCCAGCAAAGCTGAAGCCGAACCCGTAAGGAACCATCGAAGATTCTTTGGCAAATCTATGTGGATGGAGCTTCGGGAAAAATGGGCGTTGGGGCGGGCATCTTACTCATAAGTCGGATGGACAAGAGATTACCCTCGCACTTCGGTTTGCATTCAAAACTACGAATAACGGTGGAGTACGAAGCTTTAATTGCGGGACTTGGCTAGCTCAAAGTCTTCGAATCACGGGCAGTATAAGTTCACGGTGACTCCCAGTCATAGTAAGCCACATGTTGGGAAAGTGCGAGGCAAAAGGCAACATGATGAAAAAATACCTTGAAAAAGCCAAAAGCCTCGCAATAATCTTTCTCATATTTCCGGTTGGTTCGCATCCCAAGAGAGCAAAATAGCCGAAATGACATCTTAAGCAAATTAGCCTAAATCGTCAGCGCCAAGATGAAGAAGTCAAAACGAAGCATAGGCGATGCGATGCCGATGTCGATGCGAGCCGAGATCAACATAGTCTCGATGAAGAACCCAATTGGATGACTCATTCAACAATACTTGGAAAATGGCGAACTACCCCAGCGGACTCGAGGCTAGGAAAATCTTGAGCAAATCTTTGCGATATATCTTTGGGCGAGGAATTCTCTACAGAAAATCATACCTTGACCTCTCCTAAGATGTTTGGGTGCGAACCGGGCGATTACGTACTACGAGAAGTACATGATGGATCATGTGGAAGTCACATCGGACCTCGCGCCTTATCGAAGAAAGTCATGCGATGGGGATACTATTGACGGCGATGTTCCAAGACTCGATTGACCTCGTGAAGAAGTGTCCGGAAGTGCGAATTCATGGAAGCGTGCGAGGCTACCTCGAACCGACCTCGTCGAGATGCAAAGCCCTTGGCCATTTATGCGATGGGAGATTGATATTGTAGGCCCTTTGCGCAAAGCTCGGGCGGTTCAATTCACGATTGTCGCGATCGACTACTTCACAAAGTGGGTGGAAGTCGAACCCTTGGTGAAAATCACAAGCAAAACGCCTCAACCGTGCGGAAGAACATCGTGTGTCACTTGACCTCCTCATATTCTCGTTTAGGATAATGGGACACAGTTCACGGATAAGATATTGAAAGAGTGGTGTCGAGCTTGGATCCAACAAAATTCACCTCGGTGGCCCATCCTCAAGCAAATGGTCAAACCGAGGTCACCAACAGGACAATCGTGAAAGGACTCAAAACTCGCCTCGATCGAGTGAAGGGCAATTGGGTGGAAAATTTGCCGCAAGTCTTATGGTCGTACCGTACAACACCTCGAACATCGAACGGAGAAACACCCTACAGTTTGGTGTATGGAACCGAAACAATAATTCCTGCAGAGATCGGTATGCCGAGCCCCCGCACCATCCACTTCTCAGCTGAAGTAAATGGAGAAAATCTACGAACTGACCTAGATCTGCTTGAAGAAAAGAGAGACCTCGCTTACATTAGAGAAGCTCGGTACAAGCAACAAGTAGCTCGGTATTACAACCAACGTGTCAAATCCCGACAATTCCAAGTAGGCGAGCTCGTCTTGAAACAATGAAGTCGATAAAGTCGCAAGCTCGGCTATTTGGAAGCCACGTGGGAAGGCCCATACCAGGTTGAAGAAGTCCTCGGAAAATGGTCATATAAGCTCGCCCATATATCCGGTGAGCAAATACCCAATACGTGGCACATCATTCATCTCAAAATATATTTTGCATAAGTGTCAAAGGTTGAGTCTGTACAGTCGTCTTTCGGTCTTTTTCTGTTGTTACGTCGTATTTTATTAATAAAATCTTTTTCTTGCATATTTCATTTGTCACTTATGCATACTACCCCATTATACAATACCCTCTTCGGAGGACGAACTATACCCTCTTCGGAGGACGAACTATACCCTCTTCGGAGGATGAACAATACCCTATAAAAGGATGATATCTAAACGCGCGTAAGGGGATCACCCCTATCGACACTTATCGACAAATAAGGAACCTATACATTCGTTTATTACGAGGACGAACTTATACCCTCGTTTATTTCGAGGACGAATTACCTTTGTTTAATACAAGGACGACCTACCTTCGTTTAATTACGAAGACAAAGTGTATACAACGTTTGATAAAAAAGAAAAATCAACACAAGGCAAAGAAAAAATGTCCTTATTTCCAGAATATACAACGCATACACGACCTTACGAGGACGATGAAGGACCAGGAGGCTGGGAAAAGCTAAGCTAATCTCTAGCAAAGTCAGGGTTCAGCAGCTCATCTATGCTAATCCTACCCCTACCTCTACCTCATCCTCGATCGACGCCAGGACCTCGGCCAGCTCGACTTCCATATATCGCAACCCGACTCCTGCCAGCTCGACCTCTATGTCTCTCTTGCATATAAATATCCCGAGAATGCCTTTCAACAAAAGGCACCATTGGGAGAGAAGAAGCCTCGACAAGAAAAGGAGCCTCGGCAGAAGAAAAAGCCTCGGCCGCCGACAACACCCGCTCAAGTCGTGGATGACGAGCTACAACAGTCTTGTATAGACCGCCTATTTTTCTGAGGTCGGCAAGCTGCTCCTGAAACTGCCAAGAGTCCCGACCGTACTCACGATCGTAGTTCGAACACCGACGGCCGATCTCTATGACTTTGGCATCAGCCTCGGAGATAGTCACCCACCAGATCGGCGAATAATGACCTCAGATTCTGAGTGCCTCGAGCAACCGACTTGGCATCATCCCCGATATCTCCACTTCTCCTCCAGCTCCAAACTCGAGCTTGAAGCTCGTCAAATTTCTCCCGAGCCACTCGAACTTGACGCCGACCTCCTCCCCGCACACGGCGAGTTTGCCCTCCAAGTGAAGGACTTCGATCTCCCTAGCTTCGAGCTTGGGTCAAAATTTGATTTGATCCAACCAAGGAGACACATCGACAAGTTCAGGACAAGACTGAAGACAAAAGCAAAGAGAAGCATACTTCAATAAGTTGGAGAATTTTATTCAAGCCTTTTAAGGCAGGTCAAAAACGACATCTTAATGATGACGTAATTATATTTTATCTACAAAAAAAAAAAAAAACGAGATCAACTGACCCCTCCGGTAGCTTCTCGCCAAAATCGCAGCTCGATCTCTTTCCGAGCTCCGAGGCGCAGCCTCATCCTCCTCCCGAGCTCCAGCAGCCTCGGCAGTCTCCGTCGCCCTCGGCTTCTTGGCCAAATCAGCCATTATGACTTCAAGATGGGTGTCCCGGTCCACCGAGCAAGCACGGACCAAATTGGGAGTCAGCAAAGTTGAAGAAGAGGTCAGGCTCTCCAACACGGGCATGCTCTCCAAGCCACCAGCAAGGACCTCGGCATATGCCCGCAGCAAGGCCTCATCCTCCGTCGCCTCATACCCGTACTTGGACTTATCCAACTGCGGGTAATCCTCAGCAACTTCATCGAGGGTGGTAGCTACCACACGCTTATTTAGGATCTCGTCCCAATCACTGACCATCTCGGAGAACCTCCCAGACAAGAACAACCTCACCGTAAAAGCACGGAGAAGCTCTCCTTACGGGACCGCCGCTGCGGCCTCCCGAAGTCTAGCCGCCTCCACCTCGGCCCTCATCAGTCCGACTTCAGCCTTCAATGAGCCAACCTCGGCCACTCTCTCCGCCTTCTCCGCCTCGGCTGCCGCCAAAGCCGTGGCCTCCCTCTTAGCAGCATCCTGAGCTTTTGCCTCGGCCTCGGCCACCTCGCCACGGGAGGGTATTCTCACTCCAACACGCGCATAGCGTGCCACCGCTCAATCGGGCGACAAAGATCACTCGGTGATCCATCACTAAGGTGGACGCCGCCGTCAGCTGAACCTTCACGTCCTCGGTCCCCTCAACAAGAGTAAACCACGTCAGACAAACACATCGTTACATAACCTTGTAACGTTCAAACAAGTGCTTTACCTCAGGAAAGGGCCGATGTGCGACCTGGGGGCCGACGATCTTGCAATCATCATCGCCGATAAGAGGATCCACGTGCTTTCCCTTACTGGGGCGTGGAACGGCAGGGGGCGAAGGCGACCTCAAACTAACCTTGGCCCTCTCAGAGGAGGCTTCGGCCACATCCTTCAGTACCAAGGTGGAGGGTTCGAGATCAGAACCCGACCTCTTCCTCTTCTTCAAGAAGTTCACTGGAAGGAATATAAATGCCGAGTTAGACGTAAAACAGAAAATACAAGAGCTAAAGTGAAACAAGGGAGCCTCACCCTTCACCGACTCTACCGCGGCAGCAGGATCATAAGGGCTCAATCCCGCAGCGACGAGCTCGGCCTCGGTAAACACTTCGTCCACAAGACCGATCTTATCCAACGCCTCCTCTAGGCCACCGAAGCTATCATCGGTGGCCGCATCCGCCAACTTCTCCGGATTCCAGGCGAACTCAAAGGACTCATCGAACCGACAGAAGAAGAACTTCTTCTGCCAGTTTGGGATTTTCGACTTCGTCTTTACTTTGAAGCCACGATGAGGTGATAAATAATACCACCCCGAGCTAGCTTTAAATTGGAAAAACCTGAGGACGAGCCCCAGGGTAAAAGGAAAATTACGTTGATGGGCATAGACACCGAGACCCGTTAAATGTCGAAAAGAATTTGGCGTTATTTGGGCAAGAGGTATGCCGAACATTTGTTGGAGTTCGACATACACAGAGGGAAAAGGAATACGAAGACCGCCCTTAAGGTTGTCCTCGTAAACCGTCATAAAGCCATCCGGAGGACACTAGCCCTATCCTCCGGACGGGGAGCAACAAATTCAAAAGACTTCGGAATAAAATATCTAGAAGCAAGCTCTACTATTGCAGGGGCCTCCAAAATTGAAGGAATGGAAGAAACCTTACCAAAATCCCTCAAAGGCGGGAATCCTATTCTACGCACATAAGGAAGGGGGGAATCAAGTGTAAAAACTTCTAAAACCGCCGGCGAATCCGTGACATGTGACACAACACGCCCTCATGACCGCGAGACTCTCGAAGAAAAAGATGAAAAAGCCATGAATAACTTATTGGTTTTAGGTAGAATATCGAAGAAAATGCACCGAAACTCGGACGAAGAACGACAATGACGGATGAACTCTGCGTTTTCCAGAAAACAGAAGCTTTTTCAAGTTTGAAAATGGGAATCAGAAAAGTGAAAGGGGAAAAGGCGTATCATGGAAGTTATTCCCCCAAAGTGCACTTTATCGGGACCATAACCACCGTACGCATTAAATGAAGGTGACGTACTCCGTGTTCGACATCGGTGGAAAATCACGCTTTCCACCTCGACACGACGTTACACATTCAACTACCGTGTCATATATCCGACCTTGACAAGGGATTATGTCATCAACTCAGGCAGACGTCGAGTAATCAACTTCGGCCAATCAGAGCCAAACGACATGCGACCTCGGCAGAAGACCTCGACAGGCGACGGATATTCAACTTCGGCCAATTGGAGCCGACCTACATACAATGCCTCGGCAAAGCAACATACAAGCTAGATAGTACAATACGAGCTACACTTCGCCAGATCACGAATCAAGACGAGGCAATATCACAATTACCAGTCCCCCCATCTATCACGACCTCACTTCTACGTCTTTTTTTTTGGGGGGGGATATGATAGGATACGACCCAACCACTAGGCCCAAGCATCGGGCCCAATATAAATTGCCCCGACATTAAGCTCGGCCTACGCGAGTTCGGCCCAGGAAGACTCCTAAACCCACTACAACTCAAATCAACCAGTGGAGACGCAGAAGATTGGTTGCTTATCCAAAAGAATCCTTATGAGAGAAGACTTTGTATTAGAGTCGAACTCATTATGAATGTGTATAAATAGAGGCTAGATTAGAGAAGAAAGATCATCTACACTTTTTGTTATCTCTTCTTACACACTCAAATACACATACACTCTCTTGCTCCGTGGACGTAGATCTATTTTAAAGATCGAACCACGTTAACTTCTCGTGTTCTTTATTGCATTTATTACCTAACGAAAACAAGATCGATCACTTGACTTCAAAAGTCCTTAATCAAATTTGTTTGCTGTTGAATAATGGTAACACATGTGACATACCATTATGTTAGTATGAAAATAATTTCGTATACCTCCCAAAGAAACAAAATGTGTGCCAGAAAAGGAAAAATGGATGCAGGCAAAAGGCTTAACTTGGAGTCGCCTCCGTCGCCTTCGTCCGGCTCCGCCTCCTCTTCCTAGCCAATCTTCTATGCACATAAGGATGTCAATGGGTGGGTTTATTCGACCTAACTAATAAATAAGTAATGGTTCGCTCCAAAACCACCCATTAGTTACCTGATCCGACGACCCGCACCATCAATTAGGGTCTTAGGTGGTGGATCTCACGGATCGAACCGATCGACCAGTAATCGAATCAAACCGTTGCTTTATAATTTAATGGGCTATAAGTGATTTCGGATCGATATTGACAAAACTAGCTCATTGACAAACTATTTAAACTTAGACTTGTCGATAAGCATTTAATACGAACTAATAAATAAGTATTGGTTCGATTAAACGGAACCATATCCGACGAGCGAACCATCAAACTATGGATCTAACGGTTAGAGTCTAAAGCGATGCGGAATCAAACCGAAGAACCGTTCTTTGTAAAATTTAATGGATTTTGAGCGGTTTCGGGATCCGAGTAAAACCCACTCATTGACATCCTATATGCTCAAAGCACCTTCCGATAACATCTTCCGACTCAATATTGTTACCGATAAGTATTCGACATGGCAGAGACAAGATTATGACTTATGACTTAGCTACGACCTACTTACCAACAATTGAGCGGGATAAGGAAGTTCATGATATAAAGATTTCAATTCATGATCAAGATCTACAACGAAATGAGCACGCCGACAACGGAAGAAATATGTGGTGAAAGCTCTAAGCTCCTCCAATTTGAATCTATTAGTGGATGTACCACCGCCTACATTCGACTTTACACCATTATGAAAACATATGTATCTTATTCCATTGGCAGCAACTAATCTTCACCCGATAAAGACTCGGCAAAATAAACACTACTCTCAATCTCCTCGAGCATCGCGAATCTATATCGACATAACAATTCTTCCAAATTTATATACATCCATATGAATTTATGATGGTCCTCTGGGGATCGTATTGATACGATTCTCATTGGAGATGGAGAAAGCGGTTGGCAAAAGCGAAGATTTGAAAAAACTCGAACCGATGGATATTCTGAAAACCTCCGAATCTAACTCCAAATGATGTAGGTTGGTATGTCGCTGAACTCAACGTGATGTTGATGCGACAACTGGGACGCGAATGACACACAACGAGGGATGATTTGACTCGTTGATCGCGAATTGAATTCGTCTTGGCACAATCAAGAAGAACTCGAAAACTCTCGAGAGAATAAAACTCACGTTTATGATTAATGATAAAATTGCTGAAAATGTCTCTAACAAAGCCTTATATAAGTGCAAACCCTAAGCAGTAAAGGAAAACGAATTAAAGGCCTACTTACTAATCAACCAATTAAGCCCATAAATTGAAAATAAATATCCAAAGGCTAGCTAAACGAATAAAACAAATAAATTACAATTCTTGATCTTGGCCCTCGTTCGAAGATTAATTAGCTGCCCACCGCCCATCATCTCCAATGGACTTCATCAGACTCTTGTTCCCAAACTTCTCGGACAGCCCATCAAGCTCTCTCCTGAACTTCTTAGCTCGACGATGGTAATTGGCCCACAGAACACGCACGTGCGGAACCAACGAACCTGGGCTGCATCATTCCCTCCTTCAAGAGGATTTGTCCTCAAATCCAAGTCGCACCTACATCAAAGGGCTCTGCGGTGACATTGAAGAGGCACTAACATTATACCACGCGGGTCGAGTTATAGGCATTATCATTGATGCACCACACTAAAGCGGTCCATCGCCTCTTGGAAGCAACTTAGAAGCCACGCCGGGAACTCCTCTCTAGCATATGCGATCAAACCCAATCCGGGTTCAAACACCACCTTGCGCCCTTGTTAGCTTTTTGGCGTCTTGCTCGATTCGGCTCTCTATGTTCTCCCGCCTCATGGATACGCTTAACAAAATCGGCCATTCTCGGCCATCAAGATTAGTATGTTCTTGCATAGGTAAAGGAGACAAATCGATGGAGTTCTACATTAAAACCATACACAATCTCAATGGCGAAAACTTAGTAGCGGAATGAGCGAGCGATTATATGCAAACTCGACATGAGCAACATTCTTCCAAGACAATGTTCTTTTTATTATGGCTCTAAGCAAAGTTGACAAAGTCCTATGACTACCTCGGTTTGACCATCGGATGAAGCAAGTAGAAAACAATAATTTAGTACATAACACACCTGATGTCTTCCAAGTAGCTCAAAACTTAGCATCACGATCGAAACAATATTCCTGGGCATACCATACAATCTAACAATCTCAGAAAGAACAATTCGACAACATGAGATGCGTCATCGGTTATGACATGGAATGAAATGTGCCGTCTTAGAGAATCGATCAACAACCACAAAGATGGAATCCTACAATTACTCTAGCAATCCTAACACAAAATCCCTAGAAATATCGATCAGTGCGTGAATAGCGATGGCGTACAGACCCTGGGAACTAGTCCTGACTTAGCTTGCTACATGTAACACAACGAACACAAACTCTCTCAACATCACGTTTCGTATGAGGCCAAAAGAAAAAATGTTCATAAAAACTAAGGTCTTAGCAATACCAAAATGTCCCATCAATCCCCCCATGAGACTCAAGCAATAACAAATCCGCATGAGCATTTAGGAATACCTGACTTATTCTTCCTAAAAAGATAATCCTCTGCTAAAATATTCTCCACTAGCAGAATGCTCACAAGCTCGATATATCTACAAAATCGACATCATTCGCATACACACTCTTAATGCACTCAAAACCGAGCAACTTAGCATCTAGAGTAGAGATCGGGCATACCTTGAGAAAGTGCATCAGCCAGCCACGCTCTTTACCTTGCTTATACTGATGATTATGGAAGCGTCTCGATGAACTCCATCCACCTAGCATGCCTCTTGTCACAGTGTTGTCCTTCAAATGTTTCACGACTCATGATCGGTGTGAATGAATTGCAATGTCGACCACAAGCATAACCTTATCATCGTTGGATAGCTCAGCGTTGCTCCATTCGACCTTCTCAGACGCAACCGACCGCCTCTGATCAACATCGCACCAATACCCACCCAAGCATCACATTCAATCTCGAGCGACTTAGAAAAATTAGGAAGAGATAATGGGCGTGGGTCAACTTGTGCTTAAAGCAACGCATCTTCTTGTGCCTTCACTGAACTCCGTTCTTCTTGATCACTGCTAGGCCTAATAGAATCTTGAATTGAGGTACAAACTCCCATATAGCAAGCCCGTGGAAACTCCTAACTTCTCCAATGGTTTCGGGCTGGCCACTCTTGAATAGCAGATCTTCTCAATCAACTTGTACACCACTTGCACAACAACAAAACCGAAACACGAGTTTGTCCGCACTAAGACGGACTTCTTAAGATTAGCAAACAACCTCTTTCCTAAGCGCATCTAAAGCAGGACCTCAAATGCCCCATGCTCATCATGACTCTTGCTATACACTAAGATATCATCAAAGTATCTGACTACAAATGCCGATATAAGCACCTAAAACATGATTCATAAGGCGTATAAGCGTATTAGGTGCATTAGTCGATCAAAGGCATAACTAACCACTCATACACCAAGTTTAGTTTTAAGCGTTTTCCACTCATCGGCCTCTTTGATCGAATTTGATGATAACCACTTCTCAAATCTATCTTAGAAAACACCAAGAACCATGCAACTCGTCTAACATATCATCTAGCGAGGAATATGATGGTGATACTTTAGTGATATTATTGATGGCTCGGCAATCCAAGACACGTCCTCAATCGAGTCCTTCTTGGGCACGTAGAGGCAGTGCACATGAGGACTCAAACTCTCCCCGCGTGCCCTTGGCGTGACATCCAAATTTGCCTCTCCGACTCTTTCGCCTCCGGATTGGTTCGGTATCTTTGGGCGGTTTGAGCGCTGTTCGCACGAAATCATTGATGCTCAATTCCCGAATTGGAGGTAAGCAGGCGTATCCTGGGAAGACATCATCAAACTCGCAAAAGTAACATAGAAGGAGAAGGAGATCGTTAGTGATAACCAAATTCTCCTTGTCAGCAAAGACGATCACGCCTTCAGCTGCTCACCCCTTGGATCACTAGGACTTGCGGAAAGGACTTACGGATCATCCTCTCGTTCTTCGCCACTGTGCTCTTTAGACTTCACTTTCTCGCTTTTTCGCACTTGATCCTCATAAACTTGTTTAGGAGTAAGTGGAACAGTGATACCTTCTTCTCGCTTATACTCGAAGGGTATTTGTTTGTGAAGCCATCATGAACTACTCGACGACCAACCGCCACTGGCGTCTCCAATGT